>SJXQ01004606.1:50963-159799 GCA_006408695.1 Aepyceros melampus | reverse complement strand
CACCCTCCGCATACCTTTCTTCCTCACTTTGCATTTCCTACCGCTTGCACATGATCTGGTCAAAGTACAGATACTCCTTGCGCTAAGTATTTTTACATCTAGTTTATTTCTCACAGTGTTTCCAAGCAGGCGTTATCTGTCCCCATTTCACAGGTAGGTAGCAGAACCAGGGTTTGAACATGGCAATCTGAAGCCATCCTCTTCACTGTTTTGGTTACCACGGTTACCTCTCCTCTCCCCACCAGCATTCATTTCACTGCTCATAAACTGCTCTTCCAGAAAGTTTGGAAATGAGGGAGAAAATGTGAAACAATAAGACGTGTTTTGCCTTCATGAAAGTTCAGAGTCCAGCTGAAGTTAAGGATTAGAAGTTAATGTTACAGTCCAGGTCTGATACTGTGGGAATCATTGGTGACTTTCCTTCTTTTTGACTTCACTGTGGATTAGCAAGAGTAAGCTAGGTGGGAAGAAACTGTGTCTTTTCCTTCCATAAAATACACATGTGCTTCATGTCATTGTTTTCACTGCTAGGGAGACCAAAGTTGAGATTTCCCCAACAGAAAAAAATAATCATGATTTTTCCTGAATTTTCATCTGCCTGCATCATCATCTGGACGAGGGCTTCCCTTGTAGCTCAGTCAGTAAAGAGTCTGCCTGCAATTCAGGAGACCTGGGTTGAATTCCTGGGTCGGGGAGATTTCCCCTGGAGAAGGAAATGGCACCGCACTCCAGTATTCTTGCCTGGAGAATCCCATGGACAGAGGAGCCTGGCAGGCTACAGTCCATGGGCTCACAGGAGTCGGACGTGACTGAGCAAAGAAGCACACAGCATCATGACCTGTAGTTCTTGAAACTTTTCCTGGTTCTGTTATCCATCACCTCCTGGCTTGCTTTTATTGCTGTTTTGTTTTTTTTTTCTTAGGCCAAGCTGTGCAGCATGTAGGATCTTAGGCCTCTAACCAGGGATCAAACCCATGCCCCCTGCATTGACAGCACGAAGTCTTAACCCTGTACTGCCAGGAAAGTCCCCATCACCTCCTACTAATCACAAAAACCATGCTGATCTTGTCTTCCAAGACTGATAACTTCAGTTATGCCCTTGCTGCCACTTAGCAATCATATTCCTAAACATACTTGATTTAAATATCAGCAAACATTTATGGAATGACTGCTCCCCACCAGGTCAGGGGGAGGCTATTCAGATGAAGTAAAACTCTCTTCTGATCTTCAAGTAATTTATAATCTAGTGGGATTAACAAGGAGAGAAGTATACACATAGAAAAAGGAATGACTAACTTGAAATAGTATCAAGAGAGAATGTTCCCAGAAAAGTCAGTGGCATTTGAGTTAGGCTTTGAAAGATGAGTAGGCCAAGTAAGAGATGAGAGAGGCAGGGCAAAGATTGCCAGAGGGAGCATTCCAGACACATGGAACAGCACTAAAAAAAAAAAAAAAAAAAAGGCAAGCACATGGGAGTCCCCTAAGCACATTTCTGGCTTCAGCTGTTCCAAACTGTTTCACTCTAAGCCCTGAACCCTGTGTTGTTAATCACGTGATGCTTTGCAGCTCAGGAAATGCCTTCCTGAAAAGACCAGGAGCCATCCAATAAAATGGCCATAAATTCTCTCACCATTATATTAGAACGTTTCAGCATCATCCATTTTGCCCTTACCACATCTCTGAAAAAAAGTGTTTTCTCCTTTCTCTGTATGTTCTTTTTCTTCACCAAATATTTACTGAGTGCCCACATTGGGTACTTTGCCAATCTGGAAAACAATCATGAATAAGACATAGTTCCTACCCTGAGGGCCTCACAGTCTTTTGAGGGACAAAATGCTGGAGAATCAAATAAGAGAAAATTAAGGTAATAGATAATATGACTTAAAATGTTTTCAGTATTGGATTTTGTCCCCTCACTTCAACCAATACAACTATTGTGATAATTCTGACATCCTTATCTCTATCACTAACACATTTTTTAAAAAATATGTATTTATATTTATTTTTTTGGCTGTACCGGGTCTTAGTTGAGCATGTGAACACTCAGTTGCGGCATGTGGGATCCAGTTCCCTGATTAGGGATCGAACCTGGGCCCCCTATGTTGGGAGCGTGGAGCCTTAGCCACTGGACCACAGGCAAGTCCAGACACCAATACATTTTTGAGCTCCATTTTTATACTTCCAGCTGTCTGGCCACTATAGATGTCTGTCCTCTCCAAACTACCCTACATAATAATGTATCGATAAGCTTTTTGTTGTTGTTTAGTCACTCAGTCGTGTTCACCTCTTTGCGACCGCTTGGACTATAGCCCGCCAGGCTCTTCTGTCCATGGGGATTCTCTGGGCAAGAATACTGGAGTGGGTTACCATTCTCTCCTCCAGGGGATCTTCCCCACGTCTCCTGCTTGGCAGGCAGATTCTTTACCGCTGAGCCCCCTGGGAAGCCCCAAATAATCCCTATTCATTATTTTAAACCCCCAAGTTAATGTTAAGGCTCCTTACGAAACCTTTCCTGATATGACACAAGCTTAGAATGGTCTCTGCTGTCATCCATAGCAGGTCTTGGCACCATTTTTATGTGAGGAAAAATTGTGAAAGTCAAGATGTTGGGCAGACAGTTTGCTGGATCCCCTTTCTGTAATTCTGGGTGTTGTCTGCGAGATCCTTCAGGCCATTCTAATTTTATTGATTTACTTAATTTAAAAATAAGTGTATTATTTATTTAGTTTTGCCTGTGCTGGGTCTTTGTTGCTATGTGGGCTTTAACTCTAGTTGTGGAGAGTGAGGGCTGCCCTCTAGTTGCTTCTCACTGTGAATGCCTTCTCTTGATGCAGAGCCTGGCCTCTAGGGTGCTCAGCCTTCAGTAGCTGTGGCTCTCGGGCTCTAGAGCACAGGCCTGGTAGTTGTGGCACACGGGCTTAGTTGCTTCTCAGCATGTGGGATCTTTCCAGCCCAGGGGTCAAACCGATATCTCCTGCATTGGCAGGTGGATTCTTTACCACTGAGCCACCAGGGAAGCCTCATACTGATTTTATGTATGTCTGTTGTCCAGTTTGCAACCCTGCAATCTTTTATTTAATAAACACTAATTGAAACATACTCTACACTTGGCACTATTCTAGAGATGATAACAACACAAAGAAATGAGTTTTATAATTTTGGGGACCAGGACATGCCACCTCCAAATACGTCACTTTGTATATGCATAAGGATTAATTTCAGCTGATGGCACTTGAGTTCCTGAAATCCTTTATTTGCCTAAAAGCAGAGCCTCCCCAAAGAATCTGAGTGTCCCTAAATCCCCTTTCCCAGGGCAACTCTAATCTTCCCTTCTGGGAGAGCAGAGGTGAACATCTCACTCAGACTATGTCACAAACCAGCATATCTCCCATCTGTTCTTCTAAGTGTCCATTTGCTCTTCCATTAAGTGCCCTTTCTACTCCTCCCTTCCCCTACTAAATTAGGTAAACATACAGAGCCCTAGTTCTAACCACCTCTTTGAGTTACTCATCACTGGGTATGCCCAGGTGTTATTTACACAATACTGTTTGCTTTTTTCTTGTTAACCTGCCTTTTCTGAATCTAACTGACAGTGGCCCACCCTGAACACTTAGGTGAGTAGAGGGAAAAAGATAATTTTTCCTGCCCTAGTTTCCCCTGGTGCCTCGGCAGTAAAGAATTTGCCCACAATGTGGGAGATGCTGGTTCAATCCCTGGGTGGGGAAAATCCCCTGGAGAAGGAAATGGCAACCCACTCCAGTATTCTTGCCTGGAGAATCCCATGAACAGAGGAGCCTGGTGGGCTACAGTCCTTGAGGTCACAAAAGAGTCAGTCACATCTTAGTGACTAAACAACAACAACAACAGTTTTAAAGGGCAACTTTTTATTTTGTTTTTTAAAAAAAAGGTAAAATCATGATGCTTGTATACAAAGAGAATAAACACATATCAAAAAGTTTAACTCATTCATTCATGATGGAACCAGAAAGCTGTCACCAACAAGTTCAAAGGAGAATTGGACTAAAGAGATTTACATTCTCCTTTGGACAAAATTCATTTGCATCTCTATAAACAGAACCATCTGCATCCTATGGATAGGAAACTTGGCATCACTATCAGCATTCTACAAGGTAATTTCTATTTCTACAGGAGTTAATACATGAGGAAAATTAGACCCTAATTCATCTCCAGAAAACTGGGACTCTAAGCATAAAGCTGACGTTCATGAGACACTTCCCTACGGTGTATTACAGGGAAGGGGCAGGTTTTCAGGCTCAGGCAGGGAGAAATTCACTTCAGTATGTCAGTAAAGGGAATTAGATCCCCTGAAGGCTGTTTCCTGTTTCGGTGCATTCCTTGTCCTCCTTCAGCTGCCTCCCTTAGGGTGTGGTCTGCAGGTTCAATGTGCTGAGTCTCTACATTACAGAACCTGAAAGGCTACTGAGAACAGCAGGTGGTACTGTCTCCTTCTTATTGGAATGAGGGTGGTGGGGGAATTGGGACAGCTTCATTAGAACAGCACCATCCAGCTTCTCCCTAAGGCTGAGGCGAACTCTGCAAAGACTTTTTAAAGCAAACTGGGAGAATTCCCTGGCAGTCCAGAGGTTAAGACTCCAAGTTTCCACCGCAGAAGACATGGGTTTAATCCCTGCTTGGGGAACTAAGATCTTGCAAGCCAAGCAGCACAGCCAAAAAAACATAAAGCAAGTTGGCAAGCGTGGCCAGTTAGAGAATATTTAGGAGAGTAAAGAGAGGGTAGCAGGAAGAGGAGTTGTCATCCATGGGTAAGGCTGGGCCTGTGACTAGAGACTTAGTGAGTCACTGGTGAACTCAGGGTGACCACAGACCTGGAGGAGGCCAGGGAACACGGGGGCAGGGAAACCGCCTACAGGAGAGCTAATTCTCATTCTCACTCCAGTAGAGGCTGTCTCCCCACCCCGGCTTGAAAACTTCCACCCCCACCCCACAACTTTCCCCTAGGGAGGGGTTTCCTGAACACTGTCTTCAAGCTGAGGAACATTTTGGAAAGTACAGGAACTGCATGATTTCCATCAAAGATCTGGTATTTACTCCCAGGCAGAGGTTTTATCTTGAATCCTACATTCTTTTCCACAGAAGCTGCAAGCCATGGGGGAGGGCCAGAGGGCTTTAACTCTGGGAAGCTTGGGTTCAGATCTGAACTCTCATCTTGGGCAAAGCCTTCACTGTTGAAAGTTTGAAAGGTTTAGAATCCAAGTTTTCTAGAGATGGAGGTCTAATTTTCCTCACGCACTGAAAGAACTATTATAACAATCCTTACCTTACCGCCCTCCCAGGCTTGTAACAAGATTTAAATTTAAAAGACAGCTTTTGAGCAAGGGCAGAGTTCCTTCTGACGGTGATCATTTAGACTTATAGCACAAATTGGGCTTCCCTGGTGGCTCAGATGGTAAAGAATCTACCTGCAAATGCCGGAGACACAGGTTCAATCCCTGGGTCGGGAAGATCCCTTGGAGAAGGAAATGGCAACCCATTCCAGTATTCTTGCCTGGGAAACCCCATGGACAGAGGAGCCTGGTGGGCTACAGTCCATGGGGTCGCAAGAGTTGGATACAACTCAGCGACTAACCTCACCAGTGGTTAAGAATCTGCCTGCCAATGCAAGGGACATGGGTTCGATCCCCGGTCCAGGAAGATTCCACAGGTCTGGGAGCAACTAAGCTTGTGTGCCACAACTACTCAGCCTGGGCTCTAGAGCCCAAGTACTGCAACTGCTGAAGCCTGTGCGCCTAGAGCCTGTGGTCCACAACAAAGACGCCACCGCAGAGAGGCCCATGCGTCACGACAAAGAGTAACCCCCGATCACCTCAACTAGAGAAAGCCTGCGTGCAGCCATGAAGACCCAGCGTAAACAAAAGTTTAAAAACAAAAAAAATCTGATTCCTTATGACCCATTACTGAGTCCTAATTTTGAAAAACGCTGTACCAGGGACAGTGATGGAGAGAGCTGGCTGGGAAATCAGTAGTCTTCTGTACTCAAAAGGGAGCTCCTCCACTTGTTGAGTGCCTTGGTTCAGCTAATGAACTTGGCTAATCCCCAAGGTCCTCAGCTGTCACATGGGGACAAACTACTTCACAGATTTTGGGGGGAATGAGATAGTAAGCCCTCACAATCATTTTTATCAGATGGATTCTGGGTTCTAGGAAGCCCCTAAGGTTTCCAAGTTTTTCAGCCCATGCGTTCTATTCATTTGTATAGGGAAGCTCCCCTGGCTAAAAACCTCCACTGGTTCCCTCACCTGTGGTCTATTTCAAGCTGTGGTCCACAGCTTAACCCTCTGAGTGTGGCCCCTAAGGCCAGTGCAGCCTGGACCACATCTCAGCTTTGGCCCTGCCCTTGGATCTCTGAATAGCCTAATCCCCAAACTCGAGTCCTGTGCTTCTGAACAGTGTCCTCTGATGTGTCTTTGTCTTGGATCATAAAGTTTTCTCCTTCTGAAATGCCTTTCATTTTCATCTAAACACCACCTCTACAGGTCTCAAGATCAAGCATGAGGGTCACCTTCTGTGTATACGGGCTTTTCTGGTGTATTGCTTTTCCCTCCCTTTCCTCTAGTTCCTGTCATATGTATGTCATATATATATATATATATATATATATATGACATATAGGCTTCCCCAGTGGCTCAGCAGTAAAGAATCCACCTGCAATGCAGGAGCCACAGGAGACTTGGGTTCGATCCCTGGGTCAGGAAGATCCCCTGGAGGAGAGTATGGCAACCCACTCCAGTGTTCTTGCCTGGAGAATTTCATGGACTGAGGAGCCTGGTGGGCTACAGTCCATAGGGTCACAAAAATTCGGACATGACTGAAGCGACTGAGCACAAATATATATTTGACCACACCCTGCAACATATGGGATCTTCCACACCCAGGGCTTGAACCCATGCCCCCTGCAGTGGGAGCATTGATTCTTAACCACTGGACTACTGGGGAAGCCCCTGTCCTAATATTAAATGAAGAAAAAAGAGATAACTGCAGGCAAATATTTAACATCTTTGGAAAGCAGAGTGTATACAACTTTAAAATAATCTTAATATAATTAAATGACTCTTATTTGAGAATTTCAAAACACTTTTGACAGGGTTGGGGTTCAGCTACTCCCCCTGCAGTGGGAGCATTGATCTTAACCACTGGACTACTGGGGAAGCCCCTGTCCTAATATTAAATGAAGAAAAAAGAGATAACTGCAGGCAAATATTTAACATCTTTGGAAAGCAGAGTGTATACAACTTTAAAATAATCTTAATATAATTAAATGACTCTTATTTGAGAATTTCAAAACACTTTTGACAGGGTTGGGGTTCAGCTACAGCCTTGCAACTTGGCTTTTTTTTTTTCCCCCAGATATACCTTGAATATCAGATGCTTGTGTGCCTCTCTGTTTTATTTTGTTCTTAATTCTAAGGAACGTAATGCTGAGACTAAGCCAATGGTCAATAGGAGTGTGATGGGGGAACAGTGAATATAAATCTAACTCTTCTGCAAACAGATTAAATATATGAATTGCAGCTGTTGTGGGGCTGTGTCTCATGACATTCGTGGTGTCCTACTCCGATGTGTTTTTAGGAGATGAGGCAGGACAATTCGTTAGCACTCAGATGGAACAGATGGATCAGCTCAACCTTCTGGCAGTTGCTCTGCTGCGCCAGGTCCTACATAGCAGTTGTGAAATGCCTTGAAGGAGATGGATGTAAGTCCCTCTCTCTGTATTTTAGATCAAGATTTTTCTTGCTCAAAGCCAAAGAGAAAGGGGAAAGGGTGAAACAGTGGCCAAGATAGTTGGCGTGGAAAATGGAGCATCTCTGTCCTAATTTTTCCATCTGAAAAATACAGGGGAAAAGTGTGTGCTGTGAGTTCCTGACTCTTCTTCTGAGCACTCTTACTTTGGAAATTCAACCAAGTTTCCATCCTAGAACCAGGAGGAATGCTCCAGAATCCTAGTGACCCTACTGTCTAGGCTGAAATTCAAATATTCCTGAGGCTGCCTACCCACCCTTAAATGTTTCCTGCATATCTGAGGGTCCTAGATAAGAGGGATGCAACATTTCTGCTCAGATTAAAGCGCAAAGCTGACCTTGGG
The DNA here is from genome assembly GCA_006408695.1 of Aepyceros melampus. NCBI lineage: Eukaryota > Metazoa > Chordata > Mammalia > Artiodactyla > Bovidae > Aepyceros > Aepyceros melampus. The sequence continues at coordinate 151,677 of SJXQ01004606.1, read as the reverse complement.
ATCTAGGTCATTGGCCAGCCTATTTTAGGCACCTCATCCAGGTCTTCCCTGGCAGGTCAGTGGTAGGACTTTGAGCTTCCACTGCAGGGGGCACAGGTTTGATCCCTCGTTGGGGAACTAAGATCCCAGAAGCTGAGAGGCGTGATGGAAAGAAAAGAAAAACAAGCAACACGTTTGTTTCAACCCTTCCTGTATATTCTTTCTCAGTTCCCCTCACTCTCACTCCCAATACCCTGGCAATTAACCAGCTCAGGAAGCTTCACCCATTGCTTGGCACCCCAGCCACCCACGACTGTACTTAAGCCCTTATTGTATAGCTGGAAACTATTCAATGAATCTTGATTCTTCTACTTGAGTCCTCTTTAAATCAGTGTGCCTCACAGAGTGCCAGAGTGCTTGCTCTAAGATGCAAAGATGCCCTTTTCACTCTGAAAATCCTTCAAGAACATCATGACATTATAAGAAGAATTCTCAGCTCCCTGGTATGGTAGACAAGACCTTTCAGTTTCTGGTCCTGCAACCCCACAAGCTGAAACTTGCACTCTACTAGGATCAGCCGCTTAGAAGTTCCCAGAATGGGCCCGCCTTAGTCTTTGCTCTTGTGATTTCCTGAGGGCAGTGCCTTCTATAAACATGCAAATCAACTGTGCCTTACCAGAAGCACACCTCGACCTCTCCCCAAGGACTCTCAGCCGGAGGCTCCTCCTCTGCTTTCCTTTAGAACATTCTGCTTATCTCAGTCTTGATATGTATCTCTTCAAGTAGCTCCTTCATGAGAGACGGTGTGTGTATATTGGAAATCCAATATTTATTAAATTTAACTAAATCAATTTTGATTTATTTATGTGGCTGCTTTAGGTTCTTAGTTTCAGCATGCAGAATTTCTTTAGTTGTGGCACTGGGGATCTTTAGTTGCAGCATGTGGGATCTAGTTCCCTGACTAGGAATGGAACCTGGGACCCCTGCCTTGGGAGGGCAGAGTCTTAGCCACTGGACCAACAGGGAAGTCCCAACTAAATTGATTTTTAATCTTTCAGAACTTCCAATAGTGCCAAGCTTTTTCCAGCACCAGGGTCTTTGCATAATAATCTGCTGGAATAATTTTTCTCCCCATGTTTTCCTTATTTCCAATATAGCAGCTCTAATTGTCTAATTTTGAATTATTTATGAAGATAACATAAGTAAGTAAGTAAGTAAAGTCACTCAGTCGTGTCCGACTCTTTGTGACCCCATGGATGCAGCCCACCAGGCTCCTCATGGTGAAAGTCGCTCACTCGTGTTCGACTCTTTGCAACCCCGTGGACTGTAACCTACTAGGCTTCTCAGTCCATGGGATTCTCCAGGCAAGAATACTGGAGTGGATTGCCATTTCCTTCTCCAGAGGATCTTCCCAACCCAGGGATCGAACCCGGGTCTCCCGCATTGGAGGCAGACGCTTTAACCTCTGAGCCACCAGGGAAGCCTGAAGATAACATAGCTAGTGGTTAATAGTTTAGCTACCAATATCAGAGTGCCCAGTTTAAAAAATGGGCGACTTTAAGCAATTTTCTCAATTTGTGTGTGTACATGCCTCAGTTTCTTATCTGTAAAATGGTACCGATAATCCTGGTTGTGAGCAGTAAGTTAAATGAGACAATATGTGCTAAGCAGATTTGTGCCTGGCCCGCAGCTGGTATTTATTGTTCTGTACTTAAATTTTAAAAAAGTATTAAATGTCATTTTATTTAAGCTCCTAGAAGGCAGAGATTCTAATTTTTTCTTTACTGCTATACCCCAGTGCCTACCATGGCATACAGTAAGTACAAAATAAATTCATGCCATCTAGACTTCCTTGGTGGTTCAGTGGTTAAGATTTCAGGCTCCCGGTGTAGGAAGCATGGGTTCAACCCTTGGTGGAGGAACTAAGATCCCTCATGCCACATGGCTCGGGGGAAAAAAAAAATCATGCCTTCTGAATGAGTGAATAAATGGCAATCCTTTCTTTAGAACATTCACTAAAGATAAGTAGGGAACTGTGCTTGCTTATTAGGGTGAGGACAGAAGCTATATCAGTGACCTTCTTTATTTTATTTAGTTTTTGGCTGCACCCCATAGCACCTTAGTTCCTGACCAGGGATTGAACCTGAAGCCACTGCATTGGAAGGGGGAGTCTTAACCATTGGACCACCAGGCAAGTCCTTCAGTAGCCTTTTTAAATCAATCCTTATATTCACCTGGCTATAAAACCAAGTAACTTTCTTTTCCTTTAGTTTAAATGAAACCACTTGGGTGATGGTTAGATAAATAATGTCATTCTTGGATTTTTATTAGAGGAACATGGGTACTTATTTACTTCATTCAGAACTGAGAGTATCAGGTCTAGGATTGATTATGAAACGGTTGGAATAAACATGCTCAGGTTAAGGTGACCTTGCTCTGGAAAGAACAGACTGAGTCTCGGGATGGTGCACTAGGAGAAGAGAATGACAAGCAGTATCAAAATAACAAGGTGATGTAGGCAGCTCTGTAAGCAAGTTCAATTCCAACTGTGATCTTGAATTTTATTTTCAGTGAAAACCTTAGCTTCCCTCTGCATAAACCACCTTATAAAATTACTAGCATAGACATCGGAGAGGAAAGGACAACTTTATCCATTTTAGTAGGGAAAGAAGTAAAGTTCTGAAAAAGAAGGAAAGTCTAAAATCAGCTTCCGTAGGATGTAGTTTGTTTTTTTAACCACAAAACTTTCAACAAAGAGTTTTAAAAATAAGTCAGTAGGGGGAAGGGTAGAGAGAGGAATAGTTAGGGGGTTTGGGATGGGCATGTACACCCTGTTATATTTAAAATAGATAACCAACAAGGACCTACTGGGAACTCTGCTCAATAGTCTGAAACAGCCTAACTGGGAAAAGAATTTGAAAAAGAACAGATACATAACATAAGTTTATGGATAACTGAATCACTTCATTGCACACCTGAATCTAACACATTATTGTTAATCAACTGTACTCCAATATAATATAAAAGTTTAAAAATCTATAAATAAATAAAACACTTGTGTAAAAAAAAATACAACAAAATAAAAGCCAGCCTATGATGTTGGGGAAAAAATAAAAGGTCAGTGGGTAAAGGCTGTTAATTCAATCTCTGATTGGGAAGATCCCCTAGAGTAAGAAATGGCAACCCACTTCATGGACAGAGGCTTCTGGTGGGCTTCAGTCCAATGGGGTCACAAAGAGTAGATACAACTGAGCACGCACAAACATGCACAAAGGCTACTGAAGAATAGTTATGCCAGAAAACCTAGGTTGAGCCAAGGCACAGTGGTTGTGTGAAGCCAAGGCAGAAAGGATGGTAACAGTAGGTTACCTAGCTCTCATTCTCTAATGAATGTCATACCAGGAGGTCATCAGGAGCAGAGTGTGACAAATCCATTTATACCACCAGTTCAGTTCAGTCACTCAGTTGTGTCTGACTCTTTGCAACCCCATGGACTGCAGCATGCCAGGACTCCCTGTGCATCACCAGCTCCCGGAGCTTACTCAAACTTATGTCTATTGAGTCAGTGATGCTATCCAACCATCTCATCCTCTGTCATCCCCTTCTCCTCCTGCCCTCACTCTTTCCCAGCATCAGAGTCTTTTCAGAAAAGTCAGTTCTTCACATCAGGTGGCCAAAGTATGGGAGTTTCAGCTTCAGCATCAGTCCTGCCAATGAATACTTAGGACTGATTTCCTTTAGGATGGACTGGTTGGATCTCCTTGCTGTCCAAGGGACTCTCAAGAGTCTTCCAGATGTGGTTCTGGCCCACTAGACTAGGCGATCAAGCTACTGCATCCTTGTCCCTCTCGTAGGAAAGACGCCACTAGCATAGATTCTCTTCTTGGGCAAATGATAGAGTCTTATAGTTCTTGCTCGCCCCTAAACAGAATTAGGGTTAGGGTTAGGTTTATACTGCCAGAAGCTTATAAAAACCAATGGGCCACCCTGGTGACCCTTCCAAACCTCAGCACTGCAGACCCAGGGCCAGCTCCTTTATTTTCCAACTGAAGAATCAGTATCAGTTCTTTTGCTCATCCAATTATACGTTTTAACCATTTCCATTCATCTCCTCTTTATTTCTCTGTATTCTGTGTTGTTTATCACTTTGCACAATCGTAGAGTTCAGAAGTATGACCATGCAAAGTTTAAGCACCTGCAGTGGTGATGGTTTCAGAGGAGGCAGAGGAGCAGATTTCTCAGGACAGGTATGGTTCTGGCCCACTAGAGTAGGCGATCAAGCTACTGCATCCTTGTCCCCCTCATAGGAAAGATGCCACTAATGTAGATTCCCTCCTTGGAAAAATGATAGATTCTTGTAGTTTTTGCTTGCCCCCAAACTGAATTTCTTATCCTCGCAACCCAGTACCCGTTCTTGTTATAGTATTGTATCTAGTCTTCCAACTCTAAACCAGATGAAAAAGCAATTCTAGAACTTTCTTACACAATGAGAAAGATGCAGGCCTAAGGCAAGGTTGGGGAGGACAAGGGAAAAGGAAGCGAGACTCCAGTCAGACACACACTCACCACTTTTTGGTTCCCTTCACGATCGGTGAGCAGCCATTCAATATCCAGGGTGTCTTTTTCTGGGAGCCCCAGTTGATGGTGACAGGGCAGAGTGACCTTCTCCTCTGCCACTTTCTTGATCTCAGTGTGAGTCCCCAAGGTTCCAACGTAGTAGGAAACTGGAAGAAGAAAACCTCCAATGAGTCGTGCAGAAACTGGAAAATGGGGTACAGGAAACAAATACTAAGGCTAATAATTACTGGATGTTTCTGTGGGCAAGAGGCACATCAAGGTGTTGGAGGAACCCTGGTCCAGAAGTACTGGAAGTCCCTGGTCTCACACTGGCTCCTCCATTAACTGAATTCATCATATCTTCCATACCCCCTCAAATTACACTCCTGGTAATGCCCACCTTCCCTACCCTCCAGGGTTTTTAGAAACAATGAAATCACTCAAGTTAAAAACAACTTTGTTTTTTGATCTTTCTCTCCCCTACTAACAAAGGCTTCTGAAAGGACGGAAACTAACAAGGAGGACAGGGTTAGCCTCCTCCCAGCACAGGCTCCGGATGCGGTTCACTCCTCAGAGCCTTGAAGTCTGGCCGCCCTCACAGAACTCTCAGCAAGTGCAGTCGTGCCTCCAGGAACAACAGGCTCTTGCGGCAGCCCCTGGTCCCTCAAGGGACACACAGTCTCCTCCTCCCCCAGCTTCCATCTTCATTCTCCATAGTTTCATATCATATGGCTGCACAATAGGAAGCAGCACTTTCTACCCAAAGCAAAATTCCAAGCTACCACATTTGGATCCTGCCCCTTCATCCGTCCAATATTCCTTTGGCCAATAGGAATTCAGTTCTACTTTCTTTAACTTTCACCTTTTTCCAGAAATGGTATTGTATCAGCAACAAGATTTTTTTTGTTTTTTGGCTTGGGGGAGCTCAGTTCCCTGACCAGGAATGGAACCAAGGCCCCCAGCAGTGGAAGTGTGGAGTCTGGACTGCCAGATCACCAGGAATTCCACAAACTTGCCCAGTATCACACAGCTAGGAAGTGTCAGCGCAAGGCTCTATCCAGATCTGTCTCCCCGCGAAGCTCGCCCTAACAGCCATGCTACACTACTCATGCCCTTGGTTTTATGTGGCTTCCTGAGTGTCTGGTTCTTCCAGTTGCCTCTAAGCACCTTGAGAGTAAAGTTCCATTACCACTTCATGCCCAGAGCACTCAGTCAGGGTCTCACATGCTGCAGGTGCTCAATAAATACATATTGGATGGATTTGAATCTAACCCATGCACTGATTTTACCAATGAGCAAACTGAGGTCTGGGGATAAAGGAGTTGGCCTAAGGTCCTACAACTCATTTAGTGGCATAACTAACCCATATAAAACCTATCCTCCTTCAGTTCCCATAAAGCAGAGCCGGTTTGCCCTGTACTAAGCTAAGCTTCTATGGAGGAGCTCTGGCTTTCATCTCTGATCACTTTCCACTGGACAGGACAGTGTTCAGATGAAGCACCCCTGGCAAAGCTAGAGAACCTAGCACCAGTTTGGGGCATACAGTAGGCACTCAATATATATCGAATAATTAAATGCAAAGAATCAGCTAGAAAAGTTGCCGATTTGAGCCACTAGAGGGAATCAGAGGCTGAGATTTGGTTCATGTCCTCAAAGGAAGGAACACAGTGGTGGGTGGTGTGCTTTGCCAGAGCACCAAGTTCTATTTATACCACACCCAGAATTAACACAGCAGTGCAGGGCCAGGCCACTCTGTGAATCACAAATGGTTTTACTAAGGCAAGGAGCCTCAGGATCAGGGTGTATGCACCTCTAGTCTTCCCTGAACCTCAGGTCCCTAGAATCCCTGCAGAGTTCTCAGGTACTTCTGTGCTTTTTAACTCAAACTCCTGAAGTCCACATGCAAAGTGCCTGGGCTCTCCTTACAACCTCCAGGCTTGGCAATGCTCATGGGGGCTGCTGAATATGTGTCTGCTGCTTGGCAGGTGAGCAAGAAGGGGCAATTTAACCCCCAGGGACCAGCCTTGGGTTCCCTGGGCACTGAAGGGTTCACTTCCGTTGAGAAGGACCTTGCTGCTACTGCTGCTTAATCGTTCAGTCGTGCCCAACTCTTTGCAGCTCATGGACCATAGCCTGCCAGGCTCCTCTGTCCATGGGATTTCCCAGGCAAGAATACTGGAGTGGGTTGCCATTTCCTTCTCCAGGGGATCTTCCTAACCTAAGGATCAAACTCGAGTCTCCTGCTTGGCAGGCAGATTCTTTACCACTGAGTCACCTGGGAAGCTGGAGAAAGACTTGTTGTTCAGTGGCTAAGTTGTGTCTGACTCTTTGTGACCCCGTGGACTGCAGTATGCCAGGCATCTCTGTTCTTCCCCATCTCCCAGAGTTTGCTCAAACTCATGTCCATTGGGTCAGTGATGCCATCCAACCATCTCATCCTCTGTTGTCCCCCTCTCCTCCTTTCCTCAATCTTTCCCAGCATCAGGGTCTTTCCAATGAATTGGCTCTTTGCATCAAGTGGCCAAAGTATTGGAGCTTCAGTTTCAGCATCAGTCTTTCCAATGAGTATTCAGGGTTGATTTCTTTTAGGATTGACTGGTTTGACCTCCTTGCAGTTGAAGGGGCTCTCAGGAGTATTCTCTAGCACCACAATTCGAAAGCATCAGTTTTTTGGGGCTCAGCTTCTTTATGGTTCAACTCTCACATCTGTACATGACTGCTGGAAAAACCATAGCTTTGACTATATGGACCTTTGTCAGTAAAGCGATGTCTCTGGTTTTTAATGTTTGTCATAAAACATTCATAGTTGAAATCTTTCTAAAAGTGTTATGTCCAAAGAACTGGCCTTGTTTTGGTGGTCAAATAGACACCTTGGATGATCCTTTCATGGAGGCTCACTTAGTCCAAATAAGTGAGAGCTATAATTTTCTTGCACTGACTTCCCCTCATATATTGAGGCCCAATTTTTGGATCAGATTGTCAGTTTGAGCAGATGTGGCAGGATCGAGAATCCTGGCTGAGTTTTTTAAGATGGCTCCCTCCCCTAAGGTCACTGGTAACCTAGCTTGCTTTTATGGATGCAAAAAGACAAATGGCCCAGGGTAACTTTTTCAAAAAATATATTTATTTCTATTTATTTATTTATGTGTTTTAATGGGCTTCCCAGGTGGTGCAGTAGTAAACAATCCACCTGCCAATGCAGGAGATGCAAGAGACATGGGTTAAGAACCCTGCATTGGGAAAATCCCTTGGAGTAGGAAATGGCAACTCACTCCAGTATTCTTGCCTAGAGAATCCCATGGACAGAGGAGCCTGGTGGGCTACAGTACAAGCAGTCACAAAGAACTGAACATGACTGAGCACAGCACACAATTTATTTGGCTGTGCTGGGTCTTAGCTGTGGCCTTTGAACTCTTAATTGTGGCATGTGGGATCTGGTTTCCTGACCAGGGATCAAACCAAGGCCCCCTGCATTGGGAGGGCAGAGTCTCAGCCACTATTCCACCAAAGAAGTCCGCCCAGGGTAACTTTTAATAGAAACTAGGATCTGCACATAAAATATCTTATTTCTCTCTTATTTCCCTAGCAGAGGAGTTTCTTCTTCTCAAATATTTACTGAATGCCTATGAGGCACAAGTTGCCCAGGGTCTGCATGCTATTCCCTCCAAAGCATGCATCCTCTAGTGCTGCCGTCATTAACTCTACACCCCACGTTCCCCCAGGACCCCTAGGAGAGGCCACCGTGCTTTCTGGGTCCTGTTTTAGAACTGAGTTGTTGATTATCAGGCTGCGTAGACATACTGTTTACAAGTAACATAGAGAGCCGTAGCAGTTACTGTCTGAAGTCATGCGCAGGAGCTGAGCCATTGCCACTATTTAATGTACAGTGGGGCACTCGTGAAGGGCAATAGAGGGGTGCAAGCATCTGCCTTCCACTCAGTGGTTACACTCTTTTCAATGGACCTGTTCAGTTTCTTAAGTGGGAGGAAAGTTTCCTTGTGTTTTGCTTTACAGGGAATATTCAAGAAGGCCTCAGGAAGACCAAAATCATCCAATGTCATTCAGAAAAATAAAAGGATTTTGGAAATTTTATTTTTTAAAATTATTTTTGGCTGTGCTGGGTCTTCACTGCTTCGCTCAGGCTTTCTCTAGTTGTGGAGAGAAATGGGGCTACTCTCTAGTTGTGACACATGGGCTTCTCATTGCTGTTGCTTTTCTTGTTTCACAGCACGGACTCAGTCTCTGTGTGGACTTCACTAGTTGTGGCTCATGGGCTTAGCTCATCCTTGGTACCTGGAATCTTCCCTTCATTGGCAGGCGGATTCTTATCCACTGTGCCACCAGGGAAGTCCGGATTTTGGAAATTTTAAACTTCTCTTATATATCAAGAAATCAAGGCTTGCAGAAAAGTGACTCACCCAAAGGCCTTCCAATTTCTAGACTAATATATATGTAAAATTCTGTAGGTGTAGGGGTGTGTGTGTGTGCGCGCACAGGAATGTATTTTCCAGACTGTTTCTGGAACACTGTATGCAGTTCAAGATTTAATAGAAAGACCATAAGTTTGGAGTCAGATAGATGTGGTGTGGACTTAATTTGCTCTAAGACCAATTAACTCCCTGACTTCTCTGAGTCTTTTCTCTGAATGAGCATAAAAACATCAATCATGAAAGACGATTTTAAGGATTATTAAGATGTTTATCAAGTGTCTGACACTGGCACAGGTATACAGTATATACTCAACAAATGGTCATTATTAATAGTTGTACAATTGCACGAAAAGGAAAACGAGAAAAACATGCTAAGGAGGTGAAGCAGAATTGTGAGGAGTTTGAAAGTCATTTTGCTAGATAACTTAATGTTTGGCCGTATTTGTTCACTCTCTCTCCATATATAGTATATATACAGATGGCCTTCCCAGGTGGTGCTCAGTTCAGGTGTCCCAGGTGGACACTCAGTCGTGTCTGACTCTTTGAGACCCCATGAATCACAGCACGCCAGGCCTCCCTGTCCATCACCAACTCCTGGAGTTCACCCAGACCCACGCCCATGGAGTCAGTGACGCCATCCAGCCATCTCATCCTCGGCCGTCCCCTTCTCCTCTTGCCCCCAATCCCTCCCAGCATCAGAGTCTTTTCCAATGAGTCAACCCTTCGCATGAGGTGGCCAAAGTACTGGAGCTTCAGCTTCAGCATCATTCCTTCCAAAGAAATCCCAGGGTTGATCTCCTTCAGAATGGACTGGTTGGATCTCCTTGCAGTCCAAGGGACTCTCAAGAGTCTTCTCCAGATTGCTGGGAGAAATATCAATAACCTCAGATATGCAGATGACACCACCCTTATGGCAGAAAGTGAAGAGGAACTAAAGAGCCTCTTGATGAAAGTGAAAGAGGAGAGTCAAAAAGTTGGCTTAAAGCTCAACATTCAGAAAACAAAGATCATGGCATCCAGTCCCATCACTTCATGGGAAATAGATGGGGAAACATTGGAAACAGTGTCAGACTTTATTTTTCGGGGCTCCAAAATCACTGCAGATGGTGACTGCAGCCATGAAATTAAAAGACACTTACTCCTTGGAAGAAAAGTTATGACCAACCTAGATAGTACATTCAAAAGCAGAGATATTACTTTGCTGACTAAGGTCCGTCTAGTCAAGGCTATGGTTTTTCCAGTAGTCATGTATGGATGTGAGAGTTGGACTGTGAAGAAGGCTGAGCGCTGAAGAATTGATGCTTTTGAACTGTGGTGTTAAAAGACACTTACTCCTTGGAAGAAAAGTTATGACCAACCTAGATAGTACATTCAAAAGCAGAGATATTACTTTGCTGACTAAGGTCCGTCTAGTCAAGGCTATGGTTTTTCCAGTAGTCATGTATGGATGTGAGAGTTGGACTGTGAAGAAGGCTGAGCGCTGAAGAATTGATGCTTTTGAACTGTGGTGGTGCTAGTGGTAAAGAACCCGGCTGCCAATGCAGGGGATGCTGGAGACAAGGGTTTGATCCCTGGGTTGGGAAGATCCCTTGGAGAAGGAAATGGCAACCCACTCCAGTATTCTTGCCTCGAGAATCCCATGGACAGAGGAGCCTGGTGGGCTACAGTCCATAGGATCTCAAAGAGTAGGACACGATTGAAGCGACTTAGCATGCACGCACACTAGTCTTAATTTTTTTGGTGGAGGGGAGAGGGTGCTTCCCTGGTGGCTCAGATGGTGAAGAATCTGCCTGCGATGCAGGAGACTCGGATTATATATATATATATATATATATATATATACACATACAGATATATTTTGTCACATATTTTTGCGGCTATATTTCAACATTATGATCACACCCAGGAAAAGTAACCACATTGCATGATTACTGGAAAATCAATCATTTCTGACAAGGGTGGTTAAGGAAACTCCGAGGAGTAAGTGGGACTAAGTTAGTTCTGGAGACAGGTTGTTCCTGCAGACCCGAGGGAAGGCGAGAGCGCCCCGGTGGGGGAGCAGCTGCAGTGGAGGCAGAGGCAGCCCCTCCCCCACCCCATCAGCCCCTCAGGCGCCCTGGCTGTAAACCAGGGGAGTTTTCTATTTTGCCTTCCCATACTAGCCTGACCCCAGAATCTCTTCAGCCAATGGCCTTTGTGAGGTGTTTGGAAAAGGAAAACCAAATTCACTCTGAACTGCTAAATGATTCATTTTGCTGTCTCCTTAGAGGCAAACGTATATTTGATATTTAGAAAAAGCCTGGAGCTGAAGGAACACAGCTGTGGTTATCAGTGGAATTTCAGGCATCTGGGAATCAGTGTGGTGCCTTGTTATCTTTTCCCCCAAGGAGGTGAATATTTGTTCCTGAAATCCTAAAATGAATGGTGTGGGTGCAAGGACCAAGGTGCAAGCCTTGGCTTCAGTGGTGGTGGTGGCGGTGGGTCGGGGGAGGCAGGGCGTGTATAGCGCTTCCTGCTGATTTCCAGTCTGAGGGTTGGTTTTAGAGGAGGTGAAGGTAGGGAAAAGCAGGGAGAAAGATGGAATAAAGGAGGAGGAGGGGGAGGGGGAGAGTAGGAGTGTGGAAGAGAGGAGGAGGGGAGGAGGGGGAGGAGAGAGGGGAGGGAGGGAGTCAGATCAGACAAAGAGGAGAAGAGAGGGGGAAATGGGAGAGACACTGATAGAAGATAGTTGAAGAAGTTTCCAGACTAAATACAGGCTGATTAAAAACTATCAACTCACCTCCCTTCCCCTCTGTGAAAAACTGTCTCAATATGTACTTCATGTGTATTTATCCACATTAACAAATCGTAAGGCGCTCTTCACCTACCAGGTAGAAAAGAGATACAAAAGATGATAACAATTTCTCCTCCCTCCTCAAACCATTTGAAAGCTAATGATTAATAATGCTTTACATTTATTTAGCAATTAACACTTAACTCAGCCTATTCAACTCAGTTTTTCATGTGAGCCCTAGGAGCACCTGAAAGCTCATGTTATCACCTCTGTTTCAGAGAAGAGAAATTAGAGGACCACACAGCTGAGGCCCCATGGCTGATGGGTAGCCCTTCAGGGACATGGGCCCTCCTCCAGTGTTTTCTAATCTCTTTTCTGAATCAAAGCTTCTCCCTTGAAATTGACTGGTTGGAAACACAGAGATCATGTTTATTAAATATGGATGGCACAGAGCTAGGTAGCAGAACTAATCTGAGTAGACACATTAAGACATACAATTATCTGGGACTTCCCTGGTGGTCCAGTGGCTAAGACTCTGTGCTCCCAATGCAGGGGACCAGAGTTCAAAATCTGGATAGGGAACTAGGTTCCACATGCCACACCCAGGAGCTCACATGCCACAGCCAAACATCCTGCAAATTAAGACAGAAGATTGTGCTGCAACCAAGACCTGGCACAGCCAAATAAATAAATGTATTTTTTAAAGATATAGTTATCTTGCTAGCTGAGATTCTGAGGCAAAAGCAAGATGAAATAGCAACAATTGTTAAAAGTTATAGCCAGGCAGAAGTACAGGGTTGGGAAAGACCTGGAGGACCTGGGGGGTTACAAGATTTATACTGACCAGTAGTATGATATAATTGCTGAAAAATCCCAATGAGCTTGGGCTGCATTAAAAGAGGTTTAATGTCCTAAGGCATAACCACTTCATTGTTTTCTATCCTAGACAAAGGAACACATCCAGACATCTGTGTTCAGTTCTAGAAGCTGCACAAGGGAGGGATGTTCACAACAAAGCTGGCATCCAGGGTTGTAACTGGGAGATGATGGGATCTAAAAAACTTGTCATATGAGGAATAGCTGACAATTATCGGTGAAAAGTTGGCAGGATGGAACTTATTGAGTGTTGTTCCAGAGAGCAGAATTAGGTCCAGATGGTGTAATGGATTCAACCATAAAAGGATAAACTGGGAGATCTCCAACACCTCTTTCCAGTTCTGAAATAATATGATTCTCTGACAAGGATTTATTCCATTTTGGTTATATATATCTATATCTATATATCTATTGTTGTTGTTGTTTTGTTTTTAAATTCAAGTATAGTAGGGCTTCCCAAGTGGCTCAGTGGTAAAGAATCTGCCTGCCAAACAGGAGGGTTTGATCCCTCGGTTGGGAAGATCCCCTGGAGAAGAAAATAGCAACCCACTCCAGTATTCTTGCCTGTGAAATCCCATGGACAGAGAAGCCTGGTAGGCTTCTCCATGGGGTCACAAAGAGTCGGATACGACTGAGTGACTAAACCATCACCACCACCAGAGTTGAATTACAATGTTGTGTTCATCACTGCTATACAGCAAAATGACTCAGTTGGCTCAGATGGTAAAGCATCTGTCTACAATGTGGGAGACCAGGGTTCGATCCCTGGGTCAGGAAGATTCCCTGGAGAAGGAAATGGCAACCCACTCCAGTACTCTTGCCTGGAAAATCCCATGGACGGAGGAGCCTGGTGCTGGCTACTGCCCATGGGGTTGCAGAGTTGGACACGGCTAAGCGGCTTCACTTTCACTTTTCACTTTCTTTCATACATATATACATTTTTTTTCATATTCTTTTCCATTATGGTTTATCACAGGATATTGAATAGTTCCCTGTGCTATAGAGTAGGACCATATTGTTTTTCCATACTTTGGCTTAATATGCTGATAGACATTCTAATAGTTAATCCCTGCCTGATCGGAGAGCAAGCTGTTATCATTTAATGAGTTTTCCATTCCTGGAGTCACTTGAGTGGGGGTGTATCAGGAGCTATGAAAGGAATTCTTCTATGTGGATGTTAAACCCAATATTTCATGTTTCTCCTAACATTCTATGAATATTTAGTACTTGGTATAGTCAAGACACAGTCCTAATATACAAAGTGTAAGATACAGAGGTATACTATTCGCTGTCAGTATATTTTGTCATCATCAATCAGCTCTTACACAATTTATACAAATAATCTAATTTTGTTCCATTGTATATTATTTTTAAAGATCATCATTGAGGGCTATTTGATAGAAGTAAAAGGAACTGGCCCCATGCAACTAGTTGTGGATATTTTAATCCACAAGGGGGCAGAATTTACTTAGGATTAGCTATGCCTCATATTAGTAAAATGGATTATTAACATTGATAAAGAATTATGGATTACTTGGATTTAAGTACTTTGCTGCCATTTGTCGTTATATGCTAAATTTCAAACTGTATGCATTTAGTTTCCAGGGGTCATGGGAAAAAAAATCCATTAAAGAAATAGAAACACTTTTAAAAATAACTTAAGGTCACTGGTTTAACTTTTTTCAGCTGAAATGGATGTTTATTTTGTCTGAGACCAAAAAAACTTATTTTCATTGCAGAATTTCTTATGAAACGAATTGGTTGCTCAGGTATTGTGCAGTGTCATCAGCAGAGAGTCGATAAAGAAAGTTAGGGACTTCCTTGGTGGTCCAGTGGGTAAGACTCTGAGCTTCCAGTGCAGGATGCCCAGGTTCCATCCCTGGTCAGTGAACTAGATCCCACATGCCGCAATTGAGTGTTCACACGCTGTAACTAAAGATCCTGTCTGCTGCAATAAAGATCAAAGATTCCAAGTGCTGCAACTAAGACCTGGTACAGCAAAATAAATAAATAGATGGCATCACCGACTCAATGCGCGAGTTTGCACAAACTCAGGGAGATAGTGGACGACAGGGAAGCCTGGAGTGCTGCAGTCCATGGGGTTGCAAAGAGTTGGACGTGATTGAGTGACTGAAAAAAAAAAACAAAAAAAGAAAGGCAAAGAGTGAAGGAATAAATATCCATTCGAGGTATTTTAGAGCAGAGGAATTAGCAGAAGAACCCTTCAGTTCAGTTCAGTCGCTCAGTCGTGTCCGACTCTTTGTGACCCCATGAATCGCAGCACGCCAGGCCTCCCTGTCCATCACCAACTCCTAGAGTTCACTCAGACTCAGGTTCATCGAGTCGGTGATGCCATCCAGCCATTTCATCCTCTCTTGTCCCCTTCTCCTCCTGCCCCTAATCCCTCCCGCATCAGAGTCTTTTCCAATGAGTCAACTCTTCACATGAAGTGGCCAAAGTACTGGAGCTTCAGCTTTAGCATCATTCCTTCCAAAGAAATCCCAGGGTTGATCTCCTTCAGAATGGACTGGTTGGATCTCCTTGCAGTCCAAGGGACTCTTAAGAGTCTTCTCCAACACCACAATTCAAAAGCATCAGTTCTTCGGGGCTCAGCTTTCTTCACAGTCCAACTCTCACATCCATACATGACTACTGGAAAAACCATAGCCTTGACTAGACGGACCTTAGTTGGCAAAGTAATGTCTCTGCTTTTGAATATACTATCTAGGTTGGTCATAACTTTTCTTCCAAGGAGTAAGCGTCTTTTACTTTCATGGCTGCAATCACCATCTGCAGTGATTCTGGAGCCCAGAAAAATAAAGTCTATATTGTTTCTACTGTTTCCCCATCTATTTCCCATGAAGTGATGGGACCCTTAGGGTCCTTTTAATCTTGATGTTTAGCTTTTGTTCTAGGCCAGTAATTTACTGAATTACAAAACCTGGAATGGGCTTGTTCTCTGCAATGTAGAATCTCAAACTTGAGAAGGCCCAGAAGGTCATTTTGGTTATTATCTTATCTTCAGGTAAATTTCATATTTAAAACTAATCTGCTAAAACATATTAAATTGTTCATAGTCTCTTATTATCACTAAATCTGAAACCACAGCCTAACTGCTACAGGATCTTGACAGGTTTGTTAGTGTGTGTGTACGCCTAGTTGTGTCCGACTCTTTGCGACCCCATGGAGTGTAGCTCACCAGGCTCCTCTGTCCAGATTTCCCAGGCAAGAATCCTGCAGTGGGTTGCCATTTCCTTCTCCAGGGCATCTTCCCAACCCAGGGATGGAACCTTTGTCTCCTACACTGGCAGGTGGATTCTTTACCACTAGCGCCACCTGGGAAGCCCACTATAGTTTTAAAATATATTGAGTGACAAATCTGTACTATAATTTTGTTGGTTTCTTGGCTCTTCTGTCTGTCCCTAGAGAGGTAATGGAGGGTGAAACAGATGAAGTTCAGGACGGTCACCTTCTCTTTGTCATTAGCTTTGATGGGAAGGTGGAGGATGAAGGATAAAGTCAAAGGCTGAACTGAGGATTTAACTTATCAGTGGATTTTAATTATCAACATAATCTCAAGTCTCCATTGCCATGAACGCCTAAAAATTGATTGCTGCTCTCTCAATAGCCAGTCTGTATCTATTTTTAATTTCTCCTCTCTGGTTGAATCTCTGCTGAAAGTGATAAAAGATTTAGGTTTAGAAAGTAACTTAGCTTTTGGAATGAGATAGAAGCTATAAATAGGCATGTCAATGAAATAGGTTAGTTCTTGGAGTGTCAGCATCAAAGACATACATTCTCATCTGATCTGCATATAGACATGGGCAGGCTTGTAGGGGTCTCTAGACAGGTTCGTATATTTGTATGTTCCTGCATATGTGAACACAAATAAACGTGTGGAACATGTACAAGCAAGCATCCTACCGAGAACAGAATTCTGAGGAATAACTGGTGTCTGTCCAAGTCCAGAGTGATCCCTTTAGACTGGGTTTGTAGCCTTCCCCTGACCTGGATAAACCATTACTCTCAGATAGCCAACCCCCAGCTATAGGACAGTGGTAGAGCTCACATGCCATTTATGTGATATTAGCGACCAGTATGTGAGACCTCACCAGGATTGAGGGTCCCACAGTGATGGTCTGATCTGCCAAACACTGAGGTCAGCTTGGCAACTCATTTCCTAAGCAGTCAGACTGCCGTTCTCAGTCTTTGGAATGTCATTACCTATCAATCAGAGCTGCTCAAAGTCCAACCTATTCTTCAGACCCAAGTTAAATATTCAATATTTCCTTTGCTTCTTCTTTTTTTTTTTTAATGTTCTTGTTTTTGGCCATGCCCCATGTAGGATCTTAGTTACCTGAACCTGTATCTGTGCCCTCTGCATTGGGAATGCAGAGTCTCAACCACTGGACCACTATATGAAGCCATCCCTGATCACCTTGGTGATCTTCCTTTTTAAATTCCTAGAGCACATTCTGACCCTCACCTTCATATTATTCACACATTGCCTTGAGATAGATTTGTTGGGTGCTTATATTGTTTCTCTATTATTGGGGTGTCTTCATAGACAAAAAGAGAATGTCATTCATTTTTGTAGCCTGACACCACTTAGGGTGGGAACCTGAGGGCAGCTCATATTCGTCAAACAACTATACACTCCTGGTTACCACTGTCCTCTTAAAAAATATTCACAGTCTAAAAGCTGAGTGCATGCATGCTCAGAGCCACCTAAGAAACCCTTAAAAGTTGAGTTATGTTTTAACCTGTGGGAATTTTTAGGACTTCAATCCCTGAAGACAGCATCACAAGTAACCCTGAGAGAATTGCTCTGAGAAGGCAAGGGGAGGAGCCACATTATACAGAAGTTTTCCAGTAAAGGGCAGGTAGTCTGAACATCAAAAGATTATTGTTAATTAAAGGAAGCCAGTATCCCAAGTTAAGGAATTTGGTGCTTTTCTGTGTATAGGAAGATGCAAGAGTCTGGGCACACTGAAATCATTCCTTTCATATGCATCTCAGTTTTCCTAGGCCAATATCTCCTGTTTTCCACATCCTGAGCTCCCTTGGGGCTCACCCTGGGGCAAGGCCACAGCTTACTGGTTGTTAGATTGCAGATATTATTCTCCTTCCTGAGTGCCCTTAGGGCTTACCAGCTCACACTGGAGGGCGGGAATCCCTGATGACTGTGACATCCTTGTTTATTGATATGGCAGGAAATATTTCATTTCTCACCTGCCCCTGTGTGCCAACTCTTCTGTCAATGTTGTTGATAGTTTGTAGCACCCAGAATCTGAAGCATCCTGGATAAGGTGTTAGTTTAAGGAAATGCTATAGATATCAGTTGGAGAAGGAAATGGCAACCCACTCCAGTATTCTTGCCTGGGAAATCCCATGGACAGAGAAGCCTGGAGGGCTACAGTCCTCGTGGTTGCAAAGAGTCAGACAGGACTGAGCAAATAAGCACAAGAATACTATAATGCTCAGAGTAGTACCAGACCCTGCTGCAAATGCTTTTGTATTTGCTTGAAGAGAGACAGCATGGCATAATGAAAAATGCATAGGTTTGGTCTGAATCAGTCAGTCAGTCAGTTTAGTCACTCAGTAATAACCAACTCTTTGCAACCCCATGGACTGCAGCACACCAGGCCTCCCTGCCCATCACCAACTCCCGGTACTTACTACTCAAACTCATGTCCATCGAGTCGGTGATGCCATCCTACCATCTCATCCTCTGTCATCCCCTTCTCCTTCTACCTTCAATCTTTCCCAGCATCAGGGTGTTTTCCAATGAGTCAGTTCTTTGCATCAGGTGGCCAAAGTATTGAGGTTTCAGCTTCAGTCTTTCCAATGAATATTCAGGACTGATTTCCTTTAGGATGGACTGGTTGGAGCTCCTTGCTGTCCAAGGGACTCTCAAGAGTTTTCTCCAACACCACAGTTCAAAAGCATCAATTCTTTGGCGCTCAGCTTTCTTTATAGTCCAACTCTCACATCCATACATGACTACTGGAAAAACCATAGCTTTGACCAGATGGACCTTTGTTGGCAAAGTAATGTCTCTGCTTTTTAGTATGCTGTCTAGGTTTATCATACCTTTTCTTCAAAAGAGTAAGTATCTTTTAATTTCATGACTGCAGTCACCACCTGCAGTGATTTTGGAGCCCCCAAGATAAAGTCTGTCACTGTTTCCATTGTTTCCCCATCTACTTGCCATGAAGTGATGGGACTGGATGCCATAATCTTAGTTTTCTGAATATTGAATTTTCAGCCGACTTTTTCACTCTCCTTTTCCCCTTTATCTTTATCCTTTCTTTTCCTCTATCCTTTTCTTTTCTCCTTTTTCTCCTTTTTCCCTTTATGATAAAGAGGTTCTTTATCTTACAATATACAATAATAAACAATTTGATATTAACAGACCTGTCAAGATGGTGTAACTGATTTTGCTCTGGTTTCAGCAGGCTTCAGGGGTGACTCAACTGGTAAAGAACCTGCCTGCTATGCAGGATTCACAAGAGACAAAGGGTCCAGCCCACACTCAAGTATACTGGAATACTAGGAAGTAGGAATTCTCGGGATAATCTTAGAGGCTGCCAACCACATCCTTTAATAAAAGTTTTAAAATTTATACATTAGCTTCTTCTGCCCCCCCCCACTCACAATGATAATCACTATCATAGAAATGAAAATACTTTCACAAGGTTTTTTTGCAACTACAGTATCCCTAGGAGTTGGTTATGATATGAATTCTTTATTTTGTTTTATAAAAATGCAATGATAAGCTCAACAGTATGACTTTTATGTTTGCATAGCACTTTTTAGATTTCACAATTCTTTCCCATACATATTTTGAGTTTTATTATGTAGAATAAGTAGTTTAGTATTAGCTTATCTAAAAGTCCTCTGCAAATTATAAAATGCTTTATAGTATTAACAATAGTAACATTCATTAAGTGCTTACTATATGCCAGTTACTGTATGATAAGGAATATATATATAATATATGTGTGTGTGTGTATATATATATATATATACACACATTATATGTAGTATATTTATATTCCAGTAGTCATGTGAGAGTTGGACCATAAAGACAGTTGAGTGCCAAAGAATTGATGCTTGCAAATTGTGCTGGAGAAGACTCTTTAGAGTCCCTTCAACTGCAAGAAGATCAAACCAGTCAGTCCTAAAAAAAATCAACCCTGAATATTTATTGGAAGGACTGATGCTGAAGATCCAACGCTTTGGCCACCTGATGCGAAGTGCTGAAAAGAAAGTGACAGTGAAGTCGCTCAGTCATGTCCGACTCTTTGGGACCCCACGGACTGTAGCCCACCAGGCTCTTCCATCCATGGAATTTTCCAGTCAAGAGTACTGGAGTGGGTTGCCATTTCCTTCTCCAGGGGATCTTCCTGACCCGGGGATCAAACCTGGGTCTCCTGCATTGCAGGCAGATGCTTTACTGTGTGAGCCACCAGGGAGCTGACTCATTGGAAAAGACCCTGGTGCTGGGAAAGATTGAGGTAAAAGGAGAAGGGAGCAGCAGAAGATGAGATGGTTAGCTTAGCAGCACCATCAATGGACATGAGTTTGAGCAAACTCTGGGAGATAGTGGACAGGACAGCCTGGTGTGCTGCAGTCCAAGAGTCAGACACGACTTAGGGACTAAACAACAACAAAATATGAATAAATTCATTTAATCACTTTACCCTGTGAAACAGGGTTTGCCTCATCTCAGGTTAGGTAATTTGCTAAGACCTCAGAGCTAATAATGTCAATTCAGTCTGACTTCAGACCACCTATACTCTACAAATGACATAAACTATACTCTACATATCATTCTGATAATACATTTTCCTGGAATAGGTCATGGAGAAATTTTTATAGAAGCTGTGCCATCCTAATGTCAAGGAGGAAAAAAAAAAAAATCTTCAGTTAGAACGTGAAAGACAGTAATTCCCCCAAACACTATTTGTATCTAACATTTAAGGATACAGTCTTTCTTCAAGAGGCTGATGCTATCGACCTATTAACATTTGGATAAATTGTCTTAATATACCCTTAGTACTATGTTCATTCATTGATATCATTCATTTAACACAGACTTTTTAAAAGGGTTTAAACATAATTAGCATATCATGTAAGTTAATATGCTTCCTACATTAAATGTGTGAACAGAACTATAATCAGGCTTAGCTCAGGCTTCACAAGAAACATCTCAGAGCTTCTCTTCTCCCAGAGACAGAGAATGGCAATTAGAAATCCGGACCTTGCTCTGCCTGCTACTTAATGATGGTATGCAGCCAAATCAGCTAAATCAGACTTCAGTTTATCATGTTAAGGTGGCAGGAAGAGACCCAGCATGGCAATTTGGCTCCCTGCACCAAGGATACATCCCTGCAGAAAATGGCAGGTCTCAGCAAGGGAGGATTTACAATGCCAAAGAATTTCCCCTAATTTTACTTCCTTCCTGTCACTTACCCACACCCAAATGACTCAAATGACTGCTTCATGCTCATTTATCCTTTCATTCAATCATGTATTATTCCAATGACCTAATGATGAGTCTCGCCTTTGGCTAGCCAGAGGATTGCCTTCCAGAGAATTTTTGCATGTTCATCATGCAGCAAATAGGTTCTGGTGGACCTCCCTTTCTCCCTGCCTACTTCATGTTTACAAGAAAGATGTAGAGAACTGGAAATCACCCAAGGGCTTTTGGTGGTTCCCAAATCTAATTAATTATTGGCATTACTTAAGTGATTTTTTGATTCTAAACTTTTTGGAATAATGAGATATAAGCATATTGTAAAGATTCAAAGAGAACAAAATGGTCTACTGAGAAAAGTGTCTCCCACACACCTGGCCCTCAGTTTCTCTCCAACAGGTAACACTTGCTACCAGTTGCTGTGCACTCAGCATCTCACGCCTGGCTCCCGGCTTGGCTGCTGTGGCATATTAGGTTGGATACAGTTTTCATTCAAATTCCGGAAGACATTGCTCCACTGACTTCTAGTTTCCAGAGTTACTATTAAGAAGTCTGCTGCTGTTTAGCTGCTAAGTCTGATGCCACTTTTAATTTTGATCTTTCATCAGTTCAGTTCAGTCGCTCAGTTGTGTCCGACTCTTTGAGACCCCATGAATCGCAGCACACCAGGCCTCCCTGTCCAGCACCAACTCCTGGAGTTCACCCAGACCCACGCCCATGGAGTCAGTGACGCCATCCAGCCATCTCATCCTCGGCCGTCCCCTTCTCCTCCTGCCCCCAATCCCTCCCAGCATCAGAGTCTTTTCCAATGAGTCAACACTTCTCATGAGGTAGCCAAAGTACTGGAGCTTCAGCTTTAGCATCACTCCTTCCAAAGATATCCCAGGGCCGATCTCCTTCAGAATGGACTGGTTGGATCTCCTTGCAGTCCAAGGGACTCTCAAGAATCTTCTCCAACACCACAGTTCAAAAGCATCAATTCTTCGGCGCTCAGCCTTCTTCACAGTCCAACTCTCACATCCATACATGACTACTGGAAAAACCAGAGCCTTGACTAGACGTCCCCCCTCTGAGTGTTTTTGGATCCTATCTTCATCCCTGGAGTTGGAAAATTTTGCTAAGATGGGTTTGGGGTTGTAGGTCTTCCTCCCCCTTCAACCCTATTCATTTATGGCTAGTAATCTGAAAGCTTATTTCATTTAAGTGTCAAGAAATGTTATTATACTACCTAAATATATAATCATATAATTCCTTCTATTTTCTCTTCTTCCTCTTTGTATGCATATATGTTGCTGCTGCTGCTAAGTCCCTTCAGTCGTGTCCGACTCTGTGCGACCCCATAGATGGCAGCCCACCAGGCTCCCCCGTCCCTGGGATTCTCCAGGCAAGAACATTGGAGTGGGTTGCCATTGCCTTCTCCAATGCATGAAAGTGAAAGGGAAGTCGCTCAGTCGTGTCTGACTCTTAGCGACCCCATGGACTGCAGCCCACCAGGCTCCTCTGTCCATGGGATTTTCCAGGCAAGAGTACTGAGGTGGGGTGCCATAGATGTTGGATTTCCTGGGTTGATCTTCTCATTTTCTTATCTTTTTCTCATATTGTTTGAGTTGCTCAAGAGTTTTTGTTTTTTTGACTGCACAGCATGGTTTCCGGGATCTTAGTTTCTCACCAGGGATGGAATCTGCACCCCCTACAGTGGATCTTAATCCCTGGACCATCAGGGAACTCCCCCCAAAGTTCTTTTGGGTTTTTTTTTTTTTTTTCCCCAAAGGATCTCTTAGATGTTGTTAAAATCAGCGATTCAAATACTTTTAGTACACACTCCTTTCTGGGTGTATAACCTTTAACAAGTTCCTGAGCCTCTCTCTGCCTCACTTTTCTCATCTGTAAAATGGGGGAAATAATTGTACCCCACTCATGGGCATTAAATGAGGATTAAAAGCATGTTATGAGGATTAAGTTAGTTTAAATATATATCAGGTACAGAGTAAATGTTCAATAAACACTGCTCTTATTATCATTCATCTGTTCGTCTCCAAGGCAAACCATTCAATATCACAATTATCCAAGTCTATGCCCCAATCAGTAATGCTGAAGAAGCTGTCCGAAATGACCCAAACCCTTCTGGGAATTGGTTACCGCATGCCCCCCACCCCCCGCCCCATCAGCGGATTTATACATCTAACGCTCAAGGGAAATCCCTGCGGAAAGAACATAGAATGGAATTTGACAGTTGCCAGTGGACCTCAAAGCTACCTTTTCAAAAGGAGCCGAGGTGCCTTAGAGACTCCCCCACTTCCCCAGTGATAGCCACAAGCCCTCACCCTCAAGCTGGACCACACAGAGAGAAATTCTTACTTTTAAGTAAGAACACTGTTTACTCTGCGAAAGCTGATTCAAAAAAAGGTCCATACTTCCAATCACAACCTGAGTGCAGCGCCTGAGACCCTCTCAAAGAGAATTTTGAAGAGCCTCTACCACCACTTGGGTATTTTGAAAACAAAGAGCAAAGAAGTGTTCCATTCCCCACACCCCAGCCCAGAAGTGATCTGTTTGAAAAGTTGATTGACACTAGGAAGCTCGTAAATCTTTGACTAGTTGTTAGCTTTTTTTCAAGGGAACTTTTTTGCAGTGAGTAAACTGCATGAATAATAGCCTGGTTATGTGAGGAGGAAGATGATTTCCTAGTCTTGAGGTTAACTGCACTGTCCTAAGAAGGAAGAAACTGTGACTTAACAGGGCAGGGTAGAGTTGTTTTCTAGGGCAACAATAGCAATCAGTCAGGCTGCCAACAAATATTTTTTGAGGGTCAGATTTTAACAATAGATACCTTCAGAGACTGCACAATGTCAAGGTGAAGACAGCCCCAGCCCTCCAGCTGCTCAGTCTGGGAGGAGACGCAGAAAAGGACAGAGGCACTGGGGGAAAAGAATTAAGATGATTAAACTGGGGAGTCAAGGGAAGGCTGTCCTGGGAAATGGGCTGAGGGATGAACTGAAGATGGGGAGAGGCAGAAAGGTGCCAAGGAGCAGAAGCCACCTGTGCAAAGGCTGGACAGCCAGAGAGAATGGTATGCGTCTGTGGCCTAGGAGTGACACTTTAAATTCTGTGTGGGTTGCCAGTGACTGTATGTGATTTTTACACATGCTGGAGAAAATGAACCTGCTTCCTCTTGTATGAATGTTTTGCTGTCATTTCAAACAATAAACCCAAAACTTAATTCCCTATCTTCATTTGCAGATCTGAGTTCACAGCCATATTGTGTTATCTGGACTGGAAACAGACTCTTTTTTGAATCCCTTATCCCCATACAGTTTTCAGTTGCCACATACTTCTGACTCTGCTGAAATCTCTTCTCTCTCTTCCTTTCCCCGTCATTGTCCTTATTAAAACCATCCTGTCCTCATTTGAGTAGTGTCAACGTGTTACAGTGTTTGTGTGTGTTTTCAAAAAGAAGGAGCTTATGAGACAAACTTGGGTTGGAGACTAAGTCTATCACTTTTACATGTGTGACATTTGGAAAGTTATGCAACCTTTCTGAACCTGTTTTTTAACAGTAAAATGGAAATTTCTGTACTTAGTCTTCCTTCTTCAAAGGGTGATTCTCAGGATTAAATCATTATTGAGAATGTGTGTGTGAGGCATCTAATGGAATGCTGGGCACAAAGTAGGGTTAACTCAGTAAGCTTTTAGAATAGATCTCCCATCCTCCTCCCTCCTACACACCACTTAATCTTTTTAAAACAAAAATTGGAGTTTGTCACTTGTCTGCTCAAAAAAGCATTTCAATGGCTTCATTCATCCCTTCAGCCTGCAGCAAGCTACACTACAGGTCATAAAGAGTACTAGAAATGACGAAGAGTAAAGTTCAGATTCCTCGAGCGAGTCTTCAGGGTTGGTCCTGGACCTGGCCTACCTGACGCTGCATCTCGCACTGAGCCACTTTTCCAACCAGCCTGACTCTTGTAGTACCGTTCTTCCTCCTCCCTGACCAAACGCTGCCCCGTCCATCTCTTTTTTTCTCTCAGAAAGAGGTTCTCTTGGACAGAGGTTCTGATTTGTACCTGTTTGTGGCATTGATCGTTTTCTACCTGGTGTTTTGTTAACTGTGTACTTGTTTATCTCTTCTTCTAGGTTCATTTTTTTTACTCTCCCAATAAATATCTTTTGAATGAATGACTTGAATCATATTAGCTCAGTTATTCCTCCACTCTGTAGACTTGAAATGTTCCTGTGTGGGAAATTCTGATTTGTATTTATGATTCCTTTTCATACCTGTCCAAATAGTTAAGATAAGAATGGGACACCTTAATAACAATCTGTAATTTTAAATTGAAGGCTAGTTTTCCAAGGTTTCTTCCTTTCTTTAAAATATTGTCTGTACAGATTCTCTTAATTTTCTGTCTTTCCCAAGTTTAACCCCGAGTGCATAGCTCTATCACTAAACTGTTTGAAAATAATTTTACATAAGTGTAAAATTACCCTCTTTCCCTCCCAGGCAGACTTTCTGTTGGAGATTTCAGAATTATCATACTATTTCACTAAAACTCAGAAACTCCATTTTTCTCTCCATCTGAAAGTATTCCTAAATTACTCTATTTCAAACATTTAAGGACATTAATATTCTTTTGCTAGTACTGGTCTGCTTTGCAGAGATTTTTTAGCAGAGTCAGTGTTTCCTTAACGTAAAATATTTGGGAAATAAGGTTCTGTCAAGACTCAAAAGATTTACTCACTATGACAAGAAGCCTGTTGTAGCCCCCTCCCTTAATGGCCCTTGCATTGTGTTTTAAATTCAACTACAGTTCCTCTCATTTCTTCATGATGTTTAGTAACTGGAACAATATTGCATCATACACAAACTTGCCCTTCACTTCCTTCCTCAAATTATTAATGAATGTGTTTAAAAGCCCTCACTCCTATCTCTACCCCCTCCATTCACTACTCTGCCCTTTCCTATTTCTTCACAAGTTTTTAACCCATTCAGTCATTTCGCCATAAGTTGGTTGGCATCATGGTGGCTAAAGTAGGGGAACTCATTAAGAATATGTCCTGCAGCTAGGAACTAATCCCTAAATAGAGGAGTGTTTTGAGTCAGCACCCACCAACCCATAATATAAGGGCAATATATAAGGGCAACCCAACAATATAAGGGCTACCTCCTGGCCCTAGTTAGTTATTTGCATTCTTTCTGGTGAGTCATGGGGAAGAGAAATGTGCTTGTTTTTAATATTGAAACGTAGATCATTTCCATAGGGCTGTACACTCATTAGGCAGAATTAATGGAGAGGCAAATTCCTTTGGTCATTGATGACTTGCTTTCCTATTCATCTCACTTGTATCTCAAGTTATTATGCACTTGGTTACATTGTACAACTTG
The DNA here is from genome assembly GCA_006408695.1 of Aepyceros melampus. Classification (NCBI taxonomy): domain Eukaryota; kingdom Metazoa; phylum Chordata; class Mammalia; order Artiodactyla; family Bovidae; genus Aepyceros; species Aepyceros melampus. Next base: position 125,200 of record SJXQ01004606.1, on the reverse strand, counting down.
CCTCTAAATGCAACTGGCCGTTTTCTTTTTGATAAGTTACAGTGGTGAAAGGTGAAGCGATACCTTTAACATTCAGAATATTTTGCAGAATATTCAAAATGTACTTTTAGCTGTTCATCTCAAGATCAAACAGGGCCATAACAGGGATGTGTTAAAAAAAAAAAAAACATGCCAATTTTTATCCCAAAACCTCTAGCTCCTCTATTAAAAATATTCTCGTGTTTGCCCAGCTTCCAGAACAGGACCTTGAAGGCCAGAATGTTGGAGCATGGCACAGTCTATGCCCTTAAGCCTGCCTGACTTCAGTCATTTCTTAGCCTCCTTCCTTTTAAACTGTGATGGTATATCCACTCTGTCTCCACTGCGAACAGTGACTTTTCTTGTCATTTTATTTTTTACAAAGTCTTTACTGAATTTTTTACATTATCTTCTTCTTTTTTTTTTTTTTTTAATGTTTTGTGTTTTGTGGCCAGGAGGCATGTGGGATTTTACTTTCCCAACAAGGATCGAACCTGAGTCCCCAGCGTTGGAAGGCCAAGTCTCAAACATGGGACTGCCAGGGAAGTCCCTTCCTGTCATTTTAGACTGATACAACAATGGGTCTGAAAAGAAAACTGGAAAGTTGAACAATCATGCACTTGTCTCATCTCCTACTCTGTACTCAAGAAATTTCTATGTTTGTCTGGGTATATTTGTCCATTCACCCTGAACACTGGAAGCGTGCTCTATCCAGTTGACAAGACCCAGAGCAGGGCCCAGCTGATTTTCATGCTCTGAAGACATAGCTAAGGTCTTCTGAGGCCAAGAACTTTTCACTTACCTGCTTGGTACACATTTGAGTTTGTACCTCCAGTGGTCATCAAAGAAAGATAGGACTTTTCCGCCCCCTCTGCCGCTGCCCCCCAACTCACTCCAGTGTTTCTCCGGCAGCACTTCACTAGCTCTCAGCTCCATGCTCCTACTAAGCTAGCGCCACCAAGGCGTCCCTCCAGTTGCTACCATGACAATCTACTGGGACCTCATCAGCCATGATGAGATATTTTCCAGGCATCTGCAAGATCTAGGAAGTCGCAGACAGGTTATGTCTGGAGGGGTGGGGAAGATGGTCAGTAGAACGGAGGGTAACATTGATGACTGGCTCACTGGCGGAAATGCCTCTGCTGAAGGCCCAGAGGGCAAAGGAACCGAAAGTACAGTAAGTAATCATTGGTGTCGATGATTGGCATGAACCATCACTTCTAGGAAACCAGCTTCACAAAAGAAGCCTACAAGAAGGCCATCAAAGATTACATGAAGTCAATCAAAGGGAAATTTGAAGAACAGAGACTAGATGGAGTAAAACCTTTTATGACAAGGACTGCAGAAAAAATCAAGCACATCCTTGCTGATTTCAAACACTATCAGTTCTTTATCGGTGAAAATGATCCAGATGGCAGGGTTGCTCTGATGGACCACCCTGAGGATGATGTGACACCATAGATGATTTTCTTTAAGGATGGCTTAGAAGTGCAAAATGTTAAATTTGACATTGACTTTGGATCTCTCACCATGATCATAACTGTCTGACTGCTGCTTTTCATCCACACAACACCAGGACGTAGACAAAGGAGACTGATGTCATCTTAAGTTCTTCATTTGTTTTGAAAGTTGATTTGTTTGAAGCTTAGGCATTCATATCATGTAGATTATTTAAAAATAAAATGCATTTAAACTCAAAAAAAAAAAAAAGAAAGAAAAAGGATGGGTCTGGAGACCCACCAGGCTCTACTCACAGCAGGTTAAAGATCGACATGTCACCTGCTGGGAGCTATGGGAGAATAATGCAGCGGGGCTTGGTACATGGTACCCTTGAGTTCTTCCAAACCCTAAGAAAGGAGAAAAGGAGACTTGGGTAGCAATAGAAAGGAGCTGTGGAGAAGAGCCTGGCAACCCACCCCAGTATTCTTGCCTGGAGAATCCCCATGGACGGAGGAGCCTGGTGGGCTAGAGTCCATGGGATCCAAAGAGTCAGGCATGACTGAAGCGACTGAGCACAGAAAGGATTGGCTATAGAACTGGCCCAAAGCTTCCTCCGGCAGCAAAGCTTGGAGGTAGAGAGATTCAATAACAAAGGAACTCTTCTGAAAAATGTCTCTATCTTCTGGCAAAACACGAGAAATAATAGTGTCCGGTATTGAGCCAGTCTCTTCATATGAACCCACACAGGTTGATATGACTGTTGCTTATCATTGCTTTTGTAGTTGCAGTTATTCTGCATCTCTCAGCACAGGGTGGTTTAAAAAGTCCTGCAGGTCAGACAGCTAGTAAATAGGATACCGTGGGGCAGGAACTGATGCAGCTCTGGCCACAGTGCGTGTTCCCAGTCACACCACTCCAGAGCCATCCGAGGAAGATACATCTCCCACTGGGCAGTTTTCTCAGTGGTGAAAGTTTAGGAGACCCTGGTTCTGAAAGTCACTCCTGATGATGAGAATAACTTCTGAGCAGCTCTGCATGGTGTTTTGGAGGTGAAAAAGCTGTTTGGGCATTTAATCCCAAAGCAGCAACACCAGCTCCAGAAAAGAACACTTAGGAGAATCTTATCTGAACAAAGAAGGGAACAGGAGACAAAAATGACTCCAGAAAGGAAGGACCTGACTGGAGGAGTGCGTATATGCTAAGTTGCTTTAGTCGTGTCCAACTCTGTGTGACCCTGTGGACCATAGTCCAACAGGCTCCTCTGTCCATGGGATTCTCCAGGCAAGAATACTGGAGTGGGTTGCCATGCCCTCTTCCAGGGGATCTTCCCAACCCAGGGAAAGAACCTGCGTCTCTTCTATCTCTTGCATCAGCAGGCAAGTTCTTTACCACTAGCGCACCTGGGAAGCCCAACTGGACTAATAGGAGCTAGCAGTTCCTGCCTGCACTGGCCATTTTATTGCATAAGCTGAATCCTGTGTGTACAAAACAATTTTATTTCTGATTCCAAGTGCTTTTCTCCCTACTCTGGGTCGCCTTCTCTTTCAGCCCTGGGTGAAGGGTCATACAGGTTCTGCTGCTTGTCTAGTCACTTTTAGTGACCCAAAATGTCTCACGACAGTAATTTAAGTGTCTAGTTCAAACGAATAATCAAAACTTCTCACTTTAATATCAAGCCTTCTTCTCTGCCCTGGTTTAGACCTGCCCCAGGCTGGATGTGAAGAGTGGACTCACTGGAAAAGACCCCGATGCTGGGAAAGATTGAAGGCAAAAGGAGAAGGGGGCAACAGAGGATGAGTTGATTAGGTAACATCACAGACTTCAGTGGACATGAATTTGAGCAAACTCTGGGAGATGGTGGAGGACAAAAGCACCTGGTGTGCTACAGTCTACAGAGTGACAGAGTTGGCTTAGTGACTGAATGACAACAGGCTGGAAGTTTGTCGAGAGGAGGGAGGATGAGTTTGACTTTTTGCCTTTTTCCTGAGCTCCTTTTGCACTCAATGTGGTTGCTGACTCCTTAGGGATAGGCGGGGTCCAGGGGAAGGGGTATGGAGAATGACCCGGTCTTTGATGACCTGTCCTGGCGTGATGTGGCACTGTGGCTCTCTGAGCCTGATGATGCTCAAAGCAGCCTCTTTCTTTCGTGGACCACTTAGGTGACTTTCTTGGAGATTCTGTTCTGAATCTCAACTCTGGCCATGTCTCCTCCAGCCAACAGCTGACAACTCCAAACATTTGGCCCCTAGATTTCCTCGGCCCCCCATTTCTGCTGGGTCAATCCCTCTGGCACCCCCCACTTTGGATGAATCCCTTAAGAGATGTCTCTGGTCAATCCCTCCTGGGAATCGTGTGCCCTCCAGTAGACAGAAGCTCCCTCCCACTGCACCTCATCCTGGTTCCCTCCTTCTCGCTCGCTCTGCAAACTTAGGGCAGTAGCCTCAGCCTCTTGCCTTTAGATTTCTCAGATCTGTCACGCCGCATCCCCCAGGTGCAATGAGGCATCACTTGGAGGTCACTTTCACTTGTCTTAATAAGAAACGCCCTTCTTATCTTTGCCCCCAAGAAGGGCACAGAGAAATGCCATAGGCCAGGTACAACTCTTTCTGGTAGACTTTTCCAGCCTCTTGCTGTTATAGGCCAGAATGTGGAGACGGTCAAAGCCTGCCCACGGAATGGGTCTCCCAGACTCTTGTGGATCCTGCACAGATCTGGCCTCTCATATAAGGATGTGAGGAGGCACCCATAGTACTGTCCTGTCACACCAGGAAAGTGAGACGAGAGAGACTAATCATGCCACTCATCACCCCTAGAGTCCAAAAGAAAGTAATGAGCCTTTAAGGAGACTGGCTGGGGAAGGTCTCCCAGTTCCTGGGAGGGAGTGGTCCAGAGACTGTCTCTGACTTCTTATAAGGAGGATAGTCTGAAAGGATGGGACACAGGGATGATGAGTTTGATGAGGCTGGAACTCTGAGACTGACCCAGGAGGACAGCAGGTGAAGGATGCTCCTTCCAAGAGGCTGTAGGTCCAGGGGATTCTCAGCCCAAGGGCACATGGAGTCTCAGAATCTGAATGACTGGCTGTTCCTGGGGAAAGCAGAGTGAAGGCCTGAGAGTGTGTATCTTCCAGGGAGACTGCAAAGGGGCATGGGGGGAGAAGGATAGATGACGTGAACCCAGGAGGTGAGTTTGCTAAGGGCTCTCTCTAGGAATGGAGAATGTTTACTCAATAAAAAAATGCACAAAACTCTGATAACTGCAAGCACCTACATCTAATTTGTTGAGTCAAAAAACATATTCTTTTAAAACACTTTGTCTTTAGATATCATTTTAGGCTCATAGATGAAAGTGAGGATGAAAGTTATTCAGTCATGTCTGACTCTTTGTGACCGCATGGACTGTGGCCCACCAGGCTCCTCTGTCCATGGAATTCTCCAGGCAAGAATACTGGAGTGGGTAGTCATTCCCTTCTCCAGGGGATCTTCCTGGCCCAGGGACTGAACCTATGTCTCCTGCCTGCCTCTCCTTCATTGGCAACAGGATTCTTTACTACTTGAGCCACCTGGGCATACATCCAAATGTTAATACAGTTAATATTAATACAGGCCAGTCATTTAAAAATATTTGCTTTATGGCTTTGCCATTCTCTCTGAATCTCTCTCTCCCCACCTCTCTTCTATCCCTCCCTCCCTCTTCCCATCTCTTGCAACCCTTTTGGAGTATGTGTAGTGCCTCTACCCCTAAACATTTGCATGTTATACCCTAAAACACTAGGGTTCTCTTATATGAGTTTGTGCAGTGATCAAAGTCAGGAAATTAACAATACTATATATATATATGTGTGTGTGTGTGTGTGTGTATATATATATATATATATATAAAATTTATTGGAGAAGAAACTGGCAACCCAATCCAGTATTCTTGCTTGGAGAATTCCAAGGACATAGGAGCCTGGTGGGCTACACAGTCCATGGGGTCGCAAAGAATTGGACACGATTGAGTGACTAATGCATTCAAATTTCACCAACTGTCCCATTGATGATCTTTATAGAAAAAGAAAATCCTGGATCACGAGTTGCATTCAACTGTTACATGTCTTTAATCTGGGAAGGTTCTTTGATTTTACCTTGTCTTTCACAACCTTGACATTTTTTATTAATACAGGCCAGTCAGTTACTTTACAGACTATTCCCCCGGTTTGTGTTATGCGTTTTTGGCAGGAATACTACATAAGCAATGCTGAGTTCTTCTCAGTACATCTTTTTGGGAAGCTCCTGGTGACTACCCATCCCACTACTGGTGACATTAACTTTTTGATCGCTTGGTTAAGGTGGTGTCTGCCAGGTTTGTCCTCTGTGAGACACTCTGTTTCCATGTCATGAATAAGTATCTTGTGGGTTGATACTTGAGATTAATAAAAAGTGAATTTCTTTTTCTCCCCACACGTGTTCCTCCTTACATTTTTCTGCTTGGATGAATTACATCTTCACTTGGCCAACTGCCCAAGCTAGAAACTAGACAGTCATCACTTTCTTCTTCCTTGTCTTTTGTATTCAGTAACCAGATTCTGTAGATGCTGCCCCTTTAATTCCTTTCAAATTGGTCTCTGTTTCTACTGCAGCTGCTTAGCTCAGCTTCTCATCATCTTTCCCTTCAGTTACTGAGACACCCCCAAGTAGGCTCTTTACTTCCTATCCCTCTCCCACCCTACCTGCTTTACCACCAGAGCTGAATTTCAAAAATACCAATTTGCATTTTCCTACCTAAAAATCCTTAATGAAGTAGTTGCAAACTGGAGATTCTCAGACATTGATGGGAACCATGTGACACAAGCCCTGCAACTCTGTACCATAACAAAACACCACAGACTGGGCGGCTTAAGGAGCACAAATGTATTTTCTCACAGTTCTGGAGGCCAGAAGTTCAAGATCAAGATTGTGGTCAACTCTATTTCTGTCAAGAGCACTCTTCCTGGCTTTCAGATGGTGCCTTCTTACTCTGTCCTCACATAGCCTTTCTTTGATGCTTACACATGGAGAAAGAGAATGAGCTTTCTGGTGTCCCTTCTTGTTCAGTTCAGTTCAGTTCAGTCGCTCAGTTGTGTCTGACTCTTTGCAACCCCATGAATCGCAGCACGCTAGGCCTCCCTTTCCATCACCAACTCCCAGAGTTCACTCAGACTCACGTTCATCGAGTCGGTGATGCCATCCAGCCATCTCATCCTCTGTCATCCCCTTTTCCTCCTGCCCCCAATCCCTCCCAGCATCAGAGTCTTTTCCAATGAGTCAACTTTTCGCATGAGGTGGCCAAAGTACTGGAGTTTCAGCTTTAGCATCAGTCTTTCCAAAGAAATCCCAGGGCTGATCTCCTTCAGAGTGGACGGGTTGGATCTCCTTGCACTCCAAGGGACTCTCAAGAGTCTTCTCCAACACCACAGCTCAAAAGCATCAATTCTTCGGCACTCAGCTTTCTTCACAGTCCAACTCTCACATCCATACTTGACCACAGGAAAAACCATAGCCTTGACTAGACAGACCTTAGTCGGCAAAGTAATGTCTCTGCTTTTCAATATGCTACCTAGGTGGGTCATAACTTTTCTTCCAAGGAGTAAGCATCTTTTAATTTCATGGCTGCAGTCACCACCTGCAGTTAGAAGTCACAAATTCTACTGGATCAGGGCCCCTCTCTTATGACCTCATTTGACCTGAATTACTTCCTTAAAGGCCCCATCTCCAAACAAGGCCACAACCCATCATATATATGTGAGGGCTTCAACATGAATTTCAGGGAGACACAGATGTTCCGTCCATATGTGCATGTGTGTGATCAATTGTGTGTGACTCTTTGCAACCCCATGGACTGTAGCCCACCAGGCTCCTCTGTCCATGGGATTTTCCAAGCAAAAATATTGGAGTGGGTTGCCATTTCCTGCTCTAGGGGATCTTCCTGACCCAGGGATCGAATCTGCATCTCTTGTGTCTCCTGAATTGGCAGGCACATTCTTTACCACTGTGCGACCTGGGAAACTCTCAGTCCATAATAAACTCCCATATCTCCCTTTCTCATACCCATGGCATACTCAGTTAGAGCACTCTTTCCTATAGAATTTGGTGTTTTGGTTTTTTTGTTTTGTTTAGCTGGTTGAGGGTTATTTTGGCTGCCCTCAGGGACAGAAGAGCCTGGTAGGCTGCTATCTCTGGGGTTGCACAGAGTCGGACTGAAGCGACTTAGCAGCAGCAGCAGCAGCAGCTTGCCAACAAAGGTCCGTCTAGTCAAGGCTATGGTTTTTCCAGTAGTCATGTATGGATGTGAGAGTTGGACTATAAAGAAAGCTGAGCACCGAAGAATTGATGCTTTTGAACTGTGGTGTTGGAGAAGACTCTTGAGAGTCCCTTGGACTGCAAGGAGATCCAACCAGTCCATCCTAAAGGAGATCAGTCCTGGGTGTTCATTGTAGGACTGATGTTGAAGCTGAAACTCCAGTACTTTGGCCATCTGATGTGGAGAGCTGACTCATTTGAAAAGACCCTGATGCTGGCAGGAGGAGAAGGGAACGACAGAGGATGAGATGGTTGGATGGGATCACCGACACAATGGACATGGGTTTGGATGGACTCCAGAGTTGGTGATGGACAGGGAGGCCTGGCGTATCGTGGTTCATGGGGTCACAAAGAGTCGGACATGACTGAGCGACTAAACTGAACTGAACTCTTTGTGACCACATGGACTGTCACCTGCCAGGCTCCTCTGTCCATGGAATTCCCCAGGCAGGAATACTGGAGTGGTTTGCCATTTCCTTCTCCAAGCTTTAGCCATGAAAGAATTTAATTCAGAGGAGAGAAGTATGAGGAAGAAGAGGACATTGCTGATGAAGGTGGCAAAACAGCAGGAAGACCTCAGGCGGTAAAGGTAGAAGCCTGGGTTACTGTATCTTGTGCAAACCACAGGGTCTGTGTGTGTTTACCAGATGCGTGACTTGGGGACTGTGATTAGTTGGGTATTGAGTGATTAGGTGAAAAAACTTTTCAACCTGACTCTTTGACCCTCCAGAAGATTCTTAGTTACCAAGTACTTTCAATGCATTTGTTTCCTGCTTAAAATAGCTAGGGTGGGCTCTGTTTTTTCTACAACAAATAAACTGATCCATTCCTTCACTTTATGTGCTGATGTGTCAAACTCTGCCATTTCCTAAATGTGGCAGGTGGTTCTGTGCAGATCTAATGTACTCAAATACACTCTTTGTCCAATATTCCCTCCCTCCTTCCATCATACTAAGTAGGAGGGGTTTGGCTGCAAGTAACAGAAAAACTCTTGTTTTCCTGCCAATCCTAAAGAAAGGCAATGCCAAAGAATGCTCAAACTACTGCACAATTGCACTCATCTCACACTCCAGGAAAGTAATGCTCAAAATTCTCCAAGCCAGTCTTCAGCAATATGTGAACCGTGAACTTCCAGATGTTCACGCTGGTTTTAGAAAAGGCAGAGGAACCAGAGACCAAATTGCCAACATCCGCTGGATCATGGAAAAAGCAAGAGTTCCAGAAAAACATCTATTTCTGCTTGATTGACTATGCCAAAGCCTTTGACTGTGTGGATCACAATAAACTGTGGAAAATTCTGAAAGAGATGGGAACACCAGACCACCTGACCTGCCTCTTGAGAAACCTATATGCAGGTCAGGAAGCAACAGTTAGAACTGGTCATGGAACAACAGACTGGTTCCAAATAGGAAAAGGAGTACATCAAGGGTCACCCTGCTTATTTTACTTATATGCAGAGTACATCATGAGAAACACTGGGCTGGAGGAAGCATAAGCTGGAATCAAGATTGCTGGGAGAAATATCAATAACCTCAGATATGCAGATGACATCATCCTTATGGCAGAAAGTGAAGAGGAACAAAAAAGCCTCTTGATGAAAGTGAAAGTGGAGAGTGAAAAAGTTGGCTTAAAGCTCAACATTCAGAAAGCTAAGATCATGGTATCTGGTTCCATTAGTTGAGTTCAGTTCAGTCGCTCAGTCGTGTCTGATTCTTTGCGACCCCATGAATCACAGCATGCCAGGCCTCCCTGTCCATCACCAACTCCCGGAGTTCACCCAGATTCACGCCCATGGAGTCAGTGATGCCATCCAGCCATCTAATCCTCGGTCGTCCCCTTCTCCTCCTGCCTCCAATCCCTCCCATCATCAGGGTCTTTTCCAGTGAGTCAGCTCTTCTCATCAGGTGGCCAAGGTACTGGAGCTTCAGCTTTAGCATCAGTCCTTCCAAAGAAATCCCAGGGTTGATCTCCTTCAGAATGGACTGGTTGGATCTCCTTGCAGTCCAAGAGACTCTCAAGAGTCTTCTCCAACACCACAGNAAGTTAAATAAGCAGGGTGACAATATACAGCCTTGACGTACTCCTTTTCCTATTTGGAACCAGTCTGTTGTTCCATGTCCAGTTCTAACTGTTGCTTCCTGACCTGCATACAGATTTCTCAAGAGGCAGGTTAGGTGGTCTGGTATTCCCATCTCTTTCAGAATTTTCCACAGTTTATTGTGATCCACACAGTCAAAGGCTTTGGCATAGTCAATAAAGCAGAAGTAGATGTTTTTTCTGGAACTCTCTTGCTTTTTTGCATGATCCAGCAGATGTTGGCAATTTGATCTCTGGTTCCTCTGCCTTTTCTAAAACCAGCTTGAACATCAGAGAGTTCATGGTTCATGTATTGCTGAAGTCTGGCTTGGAGAATTTTAAGCATTACTTTCCTGGCATATGAGATGAGTGCCATTGTGCGGTAGTTTGAGCATTCTTTGGCATTGCCTTTCTTTGGAATTGGAATGAAAACTGACCTTTTCCAGTCCTGTGGCCACTGCTGAGTTTTCCAGATTTGCTGGCATATTGAGTGCAGCACTTTCACAACATCATCTTTCAGGATTTGAAACAGCTCAACTGGAATTCCATCACCTCCACTAGCTTTGTTCGTAGTGATGCTTTCTAAGGCCCACTTGACTTCACATTCCAAGATGTCTGGCTCTAGATTAGTCATCACATCATCATGATTATCTGGGTCGTGAAGATCTTTTTTGTACAGTTCCTCTGTGTATTCTTGTCACCTCTTCTTAATATCTTCTGCTTCTGTTAGGTCCAGACCATTTCTGTCCTTTATTGGTCCCATCACTACATGGGAAATAGACGGGGAAACAATGGTAACAGTGTCAGACTCTGTTTTCTTGGGCTCTAAAATCACTGCAGATAGTGATTGCAGCCATGAAACTAAAAGACGCTTACTCCTTGGAAGGAAAGTTATGACCAACCTAGATAGCATATTCAAATGCAGAGACATTACTTTGCCAACAAAGGTCCGTCTAATCAAGCTATGATTTTTCCAGTAGTCATGTATGGATGTGAGAGTTGGACTGTGAAGAGAGCTGAGCGCAGAAGAATTGATGCTTTTGAGCTGTGGTGTTGGAGAGACTCTTGAGAGTCCTTTGGACTGCAAGGAGGTCCAACAAGTCCATTCTGAAGGAGACCAGTCCTGGATGTTCTTTGAAAAGACTGATGCTAAAGCTGAAACTCCAATACTTTGGCCACCTCATGCAAAGTGTTGACTCATTGGAATAGACTCTGATGCTGGGAGGGATTGGGGGCAGGAGGAGAAGGGGACGACAGAGGATGAGATGGCTGGATGGCATCATGGACTCGATGGACGTGAATCTGAGTGAACTCCGGGAGTTGGTGATGGACAGGGAGGCCTGGTGTGCTGCGATTCATGGGGTCACAAAGAGTCAGACACGACTGAGTGACTGAACTGAACAGAAAAACTGTCAGAAAATGACTTAAACAATTACAGGTTATTTTATCCATAAAAAAGGAGTTCTATGGGTCCTCAAAAAGTTTTAAATAGAATTACTTCATGATCCAGCTATTTCGCTTCTGGGTATATACTCCAAAGAACTGAAAGCAGAGTCTCAAAAAGCTTTGTGTATCCACTTTCATGGCAGCATTAGTCACAATAGTGAAAAGGTGGAAGCAATCTAAATGTCTACTGATGAATGGACATTTGGTGAATGAATAAGCAAGATGTGGCATATATAGATAATGGAATCCTATGCAATCTTAAAAAGGAAGATAAATCTGACATGTTACAACATGGCTGAACCTTGAGGCTGTTATGTGAAGTGAAATAAGCTGGTCATAAGAATACATAAACTGTATGATTCCATTTTTATGTGGAACCTAGAGGAGTCAATATCCTACAGACATAAAGTAGAATGGTAGTTGCCAAGGACTGAGGGGAGAGCGACATGGAGAGTCAGTGTCGGAGTTTCAGTTTTGCAAGATGAAAGGAGTTCGGGACATGAATAGAGGTGACGGTTGCACATCAGTGTGACGATACTAAAAGTGCTGAATTGTACAATCAAATCTATGGTAAATTCTGTGTTATGTGTATTTTATTACAATAAAAATTAGGGTGGGATATAGTCAGGTACACACCCCGGGATGATTAATTTATCAACACAACAATGTCAAAGTTCTGAGTTATCTTCTTTGCCTTTTTCTTACTTTGAGCTCATGGGCACAAGATGACTGCTGCAGCTCCAGATATCTCATAACTAATGACAGGAATGAGCATTTTCTCCTAAAGTGTAATTTTTAGTTTTTATTAGAGGGGAAAACCCTTCCCAGTTTTTTTTTTTTTTTGCAAGTCATCCCCACCATACTCCTTCAAACCCTGACCAGGCTTCTTCTCCTTAACATCTCATGATGAATGTATAACTGTCTTAGTCTAGTCAACATTAATATCCCTGAATCTGGAGATGGACTCTCCTTCCCAAAGTGCATTTCTGCCTGAGACCCAAGACCTAAACAAAATTAGTGTTGTGACCAAAAAAAGGAGGAGAAACAGCCTCAGAACAGGCAGCCAGTTCTGTGTATCACACCAACATATCTATTTATCTTTCAATAATAGGTTCAACTGAAAATATTTCTGCAATACATGGGCACCTGGGATTCATCTGGCTTGCCCTGTAGAACTGGCCTCTTCCTTCTTGGTTTCACTGTAGTACTCTGTATGTACATTCACTGTAATGCCCAAAACACATTTACCTTTCCTATTTGTTCACCTCTATGTAAGATTCTCAAAGACTGTGTTACCACATCTAAGTTTGTTCTGTAGACAAGTTGTTGGCGTAAGGAATAGCAACTTTATTCAGAAAGCCAGCAGACAGAGAAGACGGTGGACTAGTGTCCCAAAGAATCATATTACTAGAATTTGAATTCAGGCTTCTTTCATACTAAGATGGGAGGAGGTGTAGTTGGTTGTTGCAAACTTTTTGGTGTCAGTATCCTTTGTTCTTGCAGCTGTCCACCAGAGGTTAGGCTATGATGTTCCTGTAAACCTGCAACAACATAAATGTTATTCTCTGTTCTGCAACCTTTTGATACTAATGGAAAGATGTTACACAGTTAAAGGTCAGAGCCTTGACAATAGGCTATCCTGTTTCAGACTATAGGCACACTCTTAACTTATAGAAAAAGTAACAGAATAAAAAGGTTAAAGTTAAAGAAACTGATCCAATATTGAGTCAGATTTGTTTTTTCCTATTACAACTGGACAATATTTTATTTGTCTTTGCCTCTCTTATGCATAGATAACATGGGAGAACACCGAAGGCAGTTATTCAATGACTGCTGAATGATGAATGAATGAGCAAATGAATGAGATAGTCTGTTCAGAGAAGCTGTTAACAAATGAGCTTAAAATTCTGAATTTAAAGCCCACAAAGGAAACCAATCAGACCACATAACCATGCTGGGCTGAACAGCTTTGCAGAAACTTAGGTGTAAAGAATAAGCAACATCTCAGAAGTCAGATGAAGAAGGCGGAAGGGAAGGAGGTAGGGTCTGGGGTTTGCAATCCTTCCCCTGAGCTGAGGCTGTGTATTTCACAAGCAGCTAATTTTTTTCATGTTTGGTAGAGGTAGCAGAGGAGAGCAGAAGCTCATGGGTCATGAACTGTTGTCTAGTAGTGGGCTAGATCTAACCATCTATTTTTTGTGGGTTGTTGTAGAAGCTGGAAAATTAATTTCAAAGTTTCAAGTTGTTTTCATACTTGGTTACTATGGTCAGATCTCCAGAGGGCTTTATCAGCTGGTGGCTATCTCCTTATCCCCAATAATCTATTTTAATAGATGTCTTATCTGCAATGACACAAAAGAAATTTATTAGGATCTCAGTGAAAGTGCCCTGAAGGGAGGGATGGGAGAAGAGCTAGATTCTGAGGATTCAATTTTATTGTTGTTCAGTCACTAAGTCATGTGTGACTCTTTGTGACCCCATGGACTATGGCATGCCAGGCTCCTCTGTCCACTATCTCCCAGAGTGCTCAAATTCAGGTCCATTGAATAGTAATGCTATCTAACCATCTCATCCTCTGCCACCGCCTTCTCCTTTTGCTTTCAGTCCCTCCCAGCATCAGGGTCTTTTCTAACGAGTCAGCTCTTCTCATCAGGTGGCCAAAATATTGGAGTTTCAGCTCAGCAATAGTCCTTTCAGTGAATATTCAGGGTTGATTTCCTTTAGGATTCACTGTTGCTGCTGCTGCTGTAGCTAAGTTGCTTCAGTCGTGTCCGACTCTGTGCAACGCTATAGACAGCAGCCCACCAGGCTCCCCCATCCCGGGAATTCTCCAGGCAAGAACAATAGAGTGGGTTGCCATTTCCTTCTCCAATGCATGAAAATGAAAAGTGAAAGTGAAGTTGCTCAGTCGTGTCCGACCCTCAGTGATCCCGTGAACTGCAGCCTTCCAGGCTCCTCTGTCCATGGGATTTTCCAGGCAAGAGTACTGGAGTGGGGTGCCATTGCCTTCTCCCTAGGATTCACAAGTAGTGAGCAAAAGATGGAGAGTAAACATGACTACTTATATTGATCACATCTAAAATATGATAGTTATTTAATCTGGTGTGCTAGTTTTATAATTTTATATAAAGAATAAAAAATGTATAAGGGCTTTTCATGAACTTTCTAGAAACCTTCATATTCAATTCTATTTTTCCATAGGGTGTGAAATTCTTCAATGGATCCTCTCCCATCCTAAATGTTTCAGAAATCTGAATTCTATGATTTGGCTGATACGACTGTGAGTAAGTAGTGCATTTTAAGAATTAATATCACAAAATGTTTAAAATGAAAAAGAAAAGCTGTCTTTCACTTGGTCTTTGGGAAAAGAAGAGGAAAGGAAACAATGGCCCCTTTCCTCCATCTTTCTGTATCGGGTTTTTTCAGCTGTGGCCCTATTGACATTTTGGCTGAGAGAATTTTTTGCTGCGGATGGGGGATGGCACTGTCTTGCACATTTTAGGATGTTTAGTGGCATGTCTGGCTAGATGCCCCTAGCATCTTCTCAGTTGTGACCATCAAAAATGTCTTCAGACATCACCAAATGTCATTTGGGAGGCAAAATCATCCTTTGCTCTATATTTATGCATTCCCTGGTGGCTCAGACGATAAAGCCTCTGTCTACAATGTGGGAGACCTGGGTTTGATCCCTGGGTCGAGAATTCCCTGGAGAAGGAAATGGCAGTACTCTTGCCTAGAAAATCCCATGGACGGAGGAGCCTGGTGTCCATGGGGTTGCAAAGAGTTGGACATGACTGAGAGACTTCACTTTCTTTTCTTTCTATATAGTAGCAGGGTCACTGTGTGTGTAAGTCAGAGACCTGTCAAAACTGAGATCCACATGGTCTAGACCCTAAGTAGGTGGGGTTCCAAGAAGCAAAGTCTGGATAGGATTTACACATTTCATCTCAAGGAATATATATATATATATATATGCCCTGGTGGCTCAGACAGTAAAGAATCCGCTTGCAGTGCAGGAGACCTGGGTTTGATTCCTGAGTTGGGAAGATCCCCTGGTAGAGGGCATGGCAACCCACTCCAGTATTCTTGTCTGGAAAATCCCTGTGTATAGAGGATCCTGGCAGGCTGCAGTCCATGGGGTCACAAAGAGTCGGAGACAACTGAGCAATTAAAGCATTATATATACACATATATATATAAAAAATATATAATATACATAACATACACATATCCCTATTTATGGCTGTGAGGTCTTTGTTACTGTGCAACCTTTCCCTCTAATTGTGGCACGCAGCTTTCTCATTGCAGTGGCTTATCTTGTTGCCAGCATGGGCTCCAGGGCACCTGGGCTTCAGTGGTTGCATTGTGTGAGCTCTGTAGTTGCAGCCCCTGGACTCTAGAGTGTGGGCTCAGTACTTGTGGCACACGGGCTTAGTTTCCCCGCACCATGCGGGATCTTCCCTGATCAGGGATCAAACCTGTGTCTCCTGCATTGGCAGGTAGATGCTTATCCACTGTCCCACCAAGGAGGCCTCTATCACAAGGAACATAAATGAGGCCCCAGTATGGAATCTAGAGCAGTTTTTATCAAAATATCTTTCTTTTTCTCTAATATCCAACCCTCTATTCCTCACTCTCTCTCCCCAGATTAGCAGCTCTCACCCGCCCATTCTCTCTCTACGTCCATCTGTGGCCCCCGCCCACTTCCACTTGTTGCCTCTGAATACAGTCATACCCCCACTCTCCATTCCCCCTTAGAATCTACCCCTGTGACTTGTACTCTATCCCTCTGCCTTTTCCCTGATTCTCCAATGATCTAATCTGGACCTTCCCAGCTCTTTTCCACAGTTGGATGTGGGTGGCTGGGAGGGACTGAACGGCTCAGGCTGTACCAAATTTAGCAGCCAGGAGGAGGACAGGGAGAGCTGGCAGCACGCACATGTGTGAAGAATTGCAGAGTTTTTCACCCTACTCACAAATGTGCAAAGAAGATGTAGCATTTCATTTCTCCAAAATTGTTCTCATCTTTCCTACCAGCTTCCAACCACTAAATAGAAGGAGAAATATTCTGGCACAATTTAAATCAACATTTTAGGTACACGGTATTTACATTTAGGTATTAAAAAATGCTATGTCTCTTAGGCAACTGCATCCTCCTTTTTCTCTTTTTGAGATGGTATCTGGGTTTTGGGTGGAATTATGACTGACAAACCTGGAGGGACAGAGAGAAGAATATGGAAACCTCAGACCCATGTAGCATCTTCTGCTTCCTTGGTGATTTCCATTGTGGGGGACAGGGGTCTGGACTTTCCTAGGTTGTATCTAACCCATCCCTGGGAGTTCAGTGAGGACTTGCTGCTGAGGCTGTGTTTATAGTAACTATGGTCTGAATCTTCCTGGCTTGGAAGCTCACTGATGACTCTGTCTCTGCTCTGGCTGCTGCTGCTGCAGACCCCTCATCCTCCACCTGGCTCTTGCTGAGAATGTCCACCCTGGGTCTTGCGGCTGACTCACCTTCCCTTCATGAGGGTTGAGGTGTGGCCTACTCCCCAGGCCTCTTCTCCGGACCAGATGGAAGCTCCTTCACCCAATTTATTCCTGGGGCCAGCCCAGGAAATTAGATTCTGCCTCTCTCCCTGCAGAATCACGCCATGCTACTGAGTTCAGTTGGGGTGTAGCCACTCCCAGGGTGATGCCAGCCAACCTGCAAGGTGAGCCCCTCCCAGAGCCCCAAAGAGGAAGACTCAGATGCCCCCAGCCTTTCTCCCACCTACTTAACAAACCTGCCCACTTTGGGTGGAATCAGGGAAAGGGAGATTAGAGTCATCTCTGACGACCTAGTACTGATGGGGTCGGGGGTGGGGAGGTGGGGGTTCCTCTTTCTTTTCCTTCTCTACTTCCCCGTGTAAAGCTCTATGATCAAGGTGACCTTTGTTTTAGTTTTGTTTTATTTAATTTATTTTATTGAAGTATAAGTTGATTTACAATGTTGTGTTAGTTTCTGTTATACAGCAAAGTGACTCAGTTTTACTATACATATTTTTTCTTTTTCATATTCTTTTCTATTATGGTTTATCACAGGGTATTGAATATATTCCCTATGGGACCTTGTTTATCCATTCTATATGTACTAGTTTGCATCTGCTAATTCCCAACTCCTAATCTGTCCCTATCTATCCCTACCCCATCTCCCTCCCCCTTGACAACCCCAAGTCTTTTTTTTTTTTAGCCAGTAGACAAACACATATCTTTATGGTATCAATCACTTACAGATTCAAAACTCCAAGAGAAAAATGTGCTAAAGGAATAAGCCACCATGTCACTAAAGGAAATATGCAAAGTACAAAATAGTTGGGCATGTTATGAAGCATGAGAGGACATTTTTTTCTGTGCCTATTCCTATTTATTTGACCAATTCAATTTTATATGATCTTATAGGGAATGAGTCATGTCCCCTTTACTTTTCTTTCTTTTTTTATTTTTATTTTTTTTTTAGTTCTCTTTCTTTTTTTTTAAATCGGAGTATAGTTGCTTTCCACTGTTGTGTCAGTTTCTGCTGTACAGCAAAGTGAATCAGCTGTGCATATGCACATATCACCTTTTTTGGTACTTCCTTCCCATTTAGGCCACCACAGAGCACCAAGTAGAGTTCCCTGTGCTTTGCAATATGTTCTCACTAGTTGTCTGTTCTATATATGTGTGTGTGTGCTCAGTTGTGTCTGATTCTTTTCGACCCCATGTAGCCCACCAGGCTCCTCTGTCCACGGATTTTCCAGACAAGAATACTGGAGTGGATTGTTGTTTGCCACTCTAGGGAATTTTCGTGACCCAGGGATCAAACCCGTGTCTTCTGCATCTCCTGCATTGGCAGGCAGATTCTTTACCACTCCACCACCTGGGAATCCCCATAGTAGTATATACATGTCAATCCCAATCTCCCAATTCATTCCCCCCACACTTCCCCACTTGGTATCCATACGTTTGTTCTCTACCTCTGTGTCTCTATTTCTGCTTTGCAAATAAGATCATCTTTATCATTTTTCTAGATTCCACATTTTTCTAGATTTCTAGATTAATACATTAGTCATGCATTGAAAAGTGGAAGTGAAAGTGAAAGTTGCTCAGTTGTGTCTGACTCTTTGTGACTCCATGGACTATACAGTCCCCGGATTTCTCCAGGCCAGAATATTGGAATGGGTAGCCTTTTCCTTCTCCAGGGGATCTTCCTAACCCAGGGATCAAACCCAGGTCTCCCACATTGCAGGTGGATTCTTTACCAGCTGAGCCACAAGGGAAGCTGAAGTGAGTAGCCGATTCCTTTTCCAGCAGATCTTCCTGAACCAGGAATCGAACTGGGGTCCTCTGCATTGCAGGCAGATTCTTTGCCAACTGAGCTAATATATGATTATTTGGTTTTCTCTTTCTGACTTACTTCACTCTGTGTGACAGTCTCTAGGTCCATCCATTTCTCAGCAAATGACACCATTTTGCTCCTTTTTATGGCTGAGTAGTGTTCCACTGTATATATGCACCACATCTTCTTTATCCATTCCTTTGTTAAAGCACATTTTGGTTGCTTCTATGTCCTGGCTGTTGTAAATGGTGCTGCAATAAACATTGGGGTGCATGTATCTTTTTGAATTATAGTTTACTCTGGGCTTCCCTCATAGCTCAGTTGGTAAAGGATCCACCTGCAATGCAGGAGACCTGAGTTCAATCCCAGGATTTGGAAGATACCCTGGAAAAGGGAAAGGCTATCCACTCCAGTATTCTGGCCTGGAGAATTCCAGGACTATTCAGTCCATGGGGTTGCAAAGAGTCAGACATGACTGAGCGACTTTCACTTTCACTGGGCATATATCCAGTAGTGGAATTGTTGGGTCATATGTTAGTTCTATTTTTAGCTTTTTAAGGAACCTCCACACTGTTCTCCATAGTGACTGTATCAATTTACATTCCCATCAACAGTGTAAGAGGGTTCCCTTTTCTCCACACCCTCTCCAGTATTTATTGTTTGTAGATTTTTTGATAATGGCCATTCTGACTGGGGTGAGGTAATACCTCATTATAGTTTTGATTTGCATTTCTTTGGTAGCTAGTGATGTTGAGCATCTTTTCATATGTTTGTTGGCCATCTGTATAAATTCTTTGGACAAATGTCTATTTAGGTCTTCTACCCAGTTTTGATTAGGTTCTTTGTTTTTTTGATATTGAGCTGCATGAACTTATTGTATATTTTGGAGACTAATCTTTTATCTGTGATTTTGTTTGCAAATATTTCCCCCCATTCTGAGAATTATCTTATATTGTTTATGCTTTCTTTTGCTATGCAAAAATTTTTAAGTTTAATTAGATCCCATTTGTTTATTTTTGCTTTTATATTCATTAGTCTAGAAAGTGGGTAAAAAGGGATCTTCCTGCAATATATGTAAAGAGTGTTCTGCCTATGTTTTCCTTTAAGGGTTTTATAGTGTCTGGCCTTACATTTAGGTCTTTAATCCATTTCAAGTTTATTTTTGTGTATGGTGTTACAGAGTGTTCTAATTTCATTCTTTTACATGTAGCTGTCCAGTTTTCCCAGTGCCTCTTAATGAAGAGGCTGTCTTTTCTCCATTGTATATTCTTGTCTCCCTTGTCATAGACTAGGTGACCATAGGTGAGTGGGTTTATCTCAGAATTCTATTATTCTATCTTGCTCCATTGATCTATATTTTTATTTCTGTGCCAGTACCATACTGTCCTGATTACTGTGGCTTTGTAGTATATTTGGAAGCCAGGGAACTTGTTTCCTCCAGCTCCATTTTTCTTTCTAAGATTGCTTTGGCTATTCAGGGTCTTTTGTGTTTTCATACAGATTGTATAATTTTTGTTGTAATTTTGTGAAAAATGCCATTGGTAATTTGATAGGGATTGCATTGAGTCTATAGATTGCTTTTGGTAATATAGTCATTTTCACAATATTGATTCTTCTAATCCAAGAACGTGGTGTATCTCTCCATTTGTTTGCGTTGTCTTTATTTTCTTTCATCAGCAGCTTATAGTTTTCTGCATACAAGTCTTTTTCCTCCTTAGGCAGGTTTATTCCTAGGTATTTTATTCTTTTGTTGCAATGGTAGATGTGATTGTTTCCTTAATTTCTCTTTCTGATCTTTTGTTTTTAGTACATAGGAATGCAAGAGATTCCTGTAGATTAATTTTGTATCCTGAAACTTTACTAAATTCTTTGATTAGCCCAAAAGTTTTCTGGTGGCCTCTTTAGGATTTTCAATGTATAGTATCATGTCATCTGAAAACAGTGACAGCTTTACTTCTTTTCCAATTTGGATTCCTTTTATTTCTTTTTCTTCTCTGATTACCATGGCAAGGAATTCCAAAACTATAATGAATAATAGTGGCAAGAGAGGACACTCTTGTCTTGCTCCTGATCATAGAGTAAATGCTTTCAGTTTTTCACCACTGAAAATGATATTTGCTGTAGGTTTGTCATATATGACCTTTATTATACTCTATGCCCATTTTTTGGAGAGTTTTTTTTTTTAATCATAAATGGGTATTGAATTTTGTCAAAAGCTTTTCTGCATCTACTGAGATGATCATATGGTTTTTTAAACAGATACACTTAAAAAAACGATTTACCTTATATTTTTGGTGGTGTTGGGTCTTAGTTGCTGTGCAGGCTTTTCTCTAGTTGCAGTCAGTGGAGGCTACACTCTAAGTGGGGCATGTGGGCTTCTCATTTCAGTGGCCTCTCTTTTGCAGAGCATGGGCTCTACACATGGGCTTCAGTGGCTGTGGCTACTGGGCTTCAGAGCACAGGCGCAGCAGTTGTGGTAATGGGCTTAGTTGCTTCATGGCATGTGGGATCTTCCTGGACCAGTGATCGAACCCATGTCCCCTGCATTGGCAGTTGGATTCTCTGCCTCGGAACCACCAGGGAAGACCCAATCATATGGTTTTTATTCTTCAGTTTGTTAATGTGGTATATCACATTGACTGATTTGCATGTATTGAAGAATCCTGGCATCCCTGGGATAAATCCCACTTGATTATAATCTTTTTAAGGTATTGCTGGATTCAGTTTGCTGGAATTTTGTTGAGGATATTTGTGTCTATTTTCATCAGTGATACTGGCCTGTAATTTTCTTTGTTTGTGGTATCTTTGTTTGGTTTTAGCATCCAGGTGATGGTAGCCTCTTAAAATAAGCTTGGGAGTGTTCCTCCTTTTGCAGGTTTTTGGAAGAGCTTGAGAAGGATAGGTGTCAGCTCTTCACTAAATGTTTGATAGACTTCATCTGTGAAGCCATTTGGTCCTGGACTTTTGTTCGATGGGAGTTTTGCAAGTCACAGTTTCAGTTTTACTACTTTGATCAGTCTCTTCATATTTCCTGTTTCATCTTGGTTAGGTATTGGAAGTTTGTGCTTTTCTAAGAGTCTATACTTCTTCCAGGTTTTCCATTTTCTTGGCACATAGTTGTTAGTAGTAGTTTCTCATGATCCTTTGTATTTCTGTGATGTCTGTTGTAACTTCTTTTTAATTTTTAATTTTATTGATTTGAATCCTCTTCCTTCTTTCCTTGATGAATCTGGCTAAAGGTCTATCAATTTTATTTTCTCGGAGAACCAGCTTTTAGTTTCACTGATTTTTGCTATTCTTTTCTTCATTTCTATTTCATTTATTTCTGCTCTGATGTTTATGCTTTCTTTCCTCCTACTAACTTTGGGGTTTTCTTTGTTCTTTCTCTATTTGCTTTAGGTGTAAGATTAGGTTATTTGCTTGAGATTTTTCTTGTTTCTTAAGGTAGGATTCTATTGCAGTTCCCTTTTAGAACTGCTTTTGCTGCATCCCATAGGTTTTNCTAGGATTTTTAGCTGCTTTGGACAGATGATTTGTTTCTTCTTTCTGATTTCTTGTTTTGGTAATGAGAATATCCATCTTATGCAATCTCATTATTGTAATTTGGTTAGCACATTATATATCTGCTTTCAAAAAAAGAAGAAAATAGAGGAAATAGGCTCCTTGATTACAGATTATACTACAAAGCTACAGTCATCAATACAGTATCCACCTGGCACAAAACAGACACATAGAAAACTGGAATAGAACAGAGAGCCCAGACATAAATCCATGCCCTATTGGCCATTTAATCTATGACAAAGAAGCCAGGACTATATAATGGAGAAAAGATAGTCTCTTCCCGAAGTGTAATGGGGAGTGGAATTGTAGGCATGAGAGAGGTTAATAAGGGAGGGGTTATGAGTGTACTTATGGCTGATTCATGCTGTTGTGCAGCACACAGCACTAACACAACAATGTAAAGCAATTATCCTCCAATCAAAAATAAATTAAAAAAAGCAATACTGGCCTGCTATGTGTGAAAGAATGAAATTATCTGAATATTTTCTCAAAGTGTATACAAGAATAAACACAAAATAGATAAACACCAGTGCAAAACTGGAAACCATAAAATCCCTAGAAGGAAATATATCCAGAACAGTTTCTGTCATAAAAGGTAGCACTGTTTTTGGGAGTCTGTCTTCCAAAACAAAGGAAACAAAAGCAAAAATAAACAAATGAGACCTCAGTTCAGTTCAGTTGCTCAGTTGTGTCTGACTGTTTGTGACCCCATGGACTACAGTGTACCAGGGTTCCCTGTCCATCACCAATTCCTGGAGCTTGCTCAAACTCATTTCCATTGAGTCAGTGATGCCATCGAACCATCTCATCGCCTGTCATCCCCTTCTCCTCTTGCCTTCAATCTTTCCCAGCATCAAGTTATTTTATAATGAGTTAGTTCTTCACATCAGGTGGCCAAAGTACTGGAATTTCAGCTTTAGCATCAGTCCTTCCAATGAATATTCAGAACTGATTTCCTTTAGGATGACTGGTTTGATCTCCTTGCAGTCCAAGTGACTCTCAAGAGTCTTCTCCAACAGTACATTTAAAAAATGAGACCTAACTAATGAGGTGGATGAAACTGGAGCCAATTATACAGAGTGAAGTAAGCCAGAAAGAAAAACACCATTACAGTATACTAACGCATATATATGGAATTTAGAAAGATGGTAATGATAACCCTGTATGCAAGACAGCAAAAGAGACACAGACGTATAGAACAGGCTTTTGGACTCTGTGGGAGAGGGAGAGGGTGGGATGATTTGGGAGAATGGCATTGAAACATGTATAATATCATATAAGAAACGAATTGCCAGTCTAGGTTCGATGCAGCATACAGGATGCTTGGGGCCGGTGCACTGGGATGACTCAGAGGGATGGTATAGGGAGGGAGGTTGGAGGAGGGGTTCATGATTGGGAACACGTGTACATCCGTGATGGATTCATGTTGATGTGTGCCAAAACCAATACAATATTGTAAAGTAATTAGCTTCCAATTAAAATAAATAAATCTAAATTTTAAAAAATCTTTTGCACAGAAAAGGAAGTCATTGACAAAAGGAAAAGATAACATCCTGAATCAGATAAAATAGTTTCCAAGAACATGACAGATAAGGAGTTAATAGTCTAATGTATGCACAGTTCATACAACTCAATACTAAAAGCAAAAGCAATGTGGTAGAAAATGGGCGGAAAACCTCAATAAACATTATTCCAAAGAAGACATGCAGATGGCCCACAGTCACATGAAAAGATGCTCAACATCATTATCCATTAGAGAAATGCAGTCAATACCACAGTTACATATCACTGATGACTCAGAGGGATGGTATAGGGAGGGAGGTTGGAGGAGGGGTTCATGATTGGGAACACGTATACATCCGTGATGGATTCATGTTGATGTGTGCCAAAACCAATACAATATTGTAAAGTAATTAGCTTCCAATTAAAATAAATAAATCTAAATTTTAAAAAATCTTTTGCACAGAAAAGGAAGTCATTGACAAAAGGAAAAGATAACATCCTGAATCAGATAAAATAGTTTCCAAGAACATGACAGATAAGGAGTTAATAGTCTAATGTATGCACAGTTCATACAACTCAATACTAAAAGCAAAAGCAATGTGGTAGAAAATGGGCGGAAAACCTCAATAAACATTATTCCAAAGAAGACATGCAGATGGCCCACAGTCACATGAAAAGATGCTCAACATCATTATCCATTAGAGAAATGCAGTCAATACCACAGTTACATATCACCCCACATCCATCAGAATGGATATCATCAAAAAGGTCACACATAACAAATGTTGGTGAGGATGTGGAGAAAGGAGAACTTTAGTACACTGTGGAAGGGAATGGAAATTTGTGCGGCCTCTTTTGGAAAGCAGTATGGAGTGTCCTCAAAATCCTAAAAAGAACTACCATGTCAAGCAGCAACTATATGCCTGAGTATACTTTGGCCACCTGATGCAAAGAGCTGATACATTAAAGAAGACCCTGATGCTGGGAAAGATTGAAGGTAGGAGGAGAAGGGGATGACAGAGGATGAGATGGTTGGATGGCATCACTGACATGATGGACATGAGTTTGAGCAAACTCTGGGAGATGGTGAAGGACAGGGATGCCTGGTGTGCTGCAGTCCATGGGGTCACAAAGAGTCAGACATGACTGAGTGACTGAACAACAATAATATACATCCAAAGAAAATGAAAATACTAACTCACTGAGAAGTGAATGGATAAAGATGTTGCACACACACACAGACACACACAGAAATACACACACTGGTATATCAGTCAGTCACAAAAGAATTATATTTTGCCATTTGCAACAAGGATAGACATCGAAGCCAATAAGCTTAGTGAAATAAGTCAAAGACAAATACTGTATGCTATGACTTATATGTGAAACTTAAAATATAAAACAGAAATGAATGAATACAACTAAACAGAAAGAGACTCAGATAGAGAGAAGAAGCTAACTGTTGCCACTGGGGAGAGAAAAAGAGGGTGGAACAAGCTAATATAAGGATTTAGAATTTAGAATCTATATATAACACTAAATCACAATGTTGCATTCATAAAACTAAACCATAAATCAAATACAATTATATAGAAAAAACTTAAATTTAAAAGGACTAATACAAAGTAGCTCAGTCGTGTCCGACTCTTTGCAACCCCATGGACTCCTTCCTCCATGGGATTCTCCAGGCAAGAATACTGGAGTGGGTTGCCATTTCCTTCTCCAGGGGATCTTCCCTAACCAGGGATCGAATCAGGGTCTCACGCATGGCAGGCGACGCTTTAACCTCTGAGCCACCAGGGAAGCCCAATAGAGGTGCTAACTATGGCTAAAATGGCAATCATAATACAATACCTAAATATATTACCATCTTGTACACTTATACATTTATACAATGCTATATGTCAAATACACTTAATTTTAAAAATCAGCTGAAGCATACTTTTTGTTTTTAATTTTTATTGGAGTATAATTTTCTTTTTGTTCTCCTTTTGTTGCACTTCACTTAAATCTGGTCATTTCTACATGAAAATACTTGAGTGTACTAATCTCCATACAAAACAATATTTCCAATAAATACTGTCATCTCCTGTAATACATGAGACCCCAGTTCGATTCCTTGGTTGGGAAGTTCCCCTGGAGAATGGATAGGATACCTATTCCAGTATTCTTGGGCTTCCCTGGTGGCTTAGATGGTAAAGAATCTACCTGCAATCAGGGATACCTGGGTTTGATCCCTAGGTTGGGAAGATCCCCAGGAGGAGGGCATGGCAAACCACTTCAGTATTCTCACCTGGAGATTCCCCACGGACAGAGGAGCCTGGCGGGTTACAGTCCATGAGCTCTCAAAGGCTGAGAAACTACACACACACATTTTAAATCTCTGATTTCATTTTCTAACACAGTTCACTGGTTTCCTTTTCTTTTAAGGGTTCACGTAATTACATGGGGGCCACCAAATAACCCAGGAAAATTCCCTCTCTTGACATCAACTGATTAGTAAACTTAATGGATTTGACCATGAGCCCAAACTGATTCGGCACTCTCCTTCATCTTGGGAAATGGACCCACTGTGTGGAGAGGAAAAACACATACTTAGAAGGAAGAGATTCATCTTGGATCAGACCCGCAGGGTTCCAGCACCTTAGGATCAGACACCATTGCCAATAGAATGGTGACATTCACTGAGCAGAGAGGAAGTAATGTCTTAAATTGGCAGCAATTCCAGCTCTGCCATCTCCAACCACACCCTCTACCAAGGTAATAACTGCCAGCACACTCCTGAGAAAAGAGGAGACTGCATCCACCTCAAATCCAGCTCGACCACCAAAGGCAACAGACACACACCAGGTACATATGGGCCCACCACATATCTCCTCAGGGCCACTCTTAGGCAACTGTTTTATGTAAATTCATTGATGCAGAGAAAATAAGCAAAATTAAAAGACAAAAGAACTACTCGCAACTGAAAGACCAGTCGAACAACTCCTGAAAAAAAAATCAAGTTATCAGATAAAAATTAAAAAAAAAAATAAACTGAATGAAAGGGGGAAAGTGATGCAAATACTGAACATTTTAACTAGGAACTGGAAAATATATTTTTAAAAATATTAGAAATGAAAAATAGCTGAAAGAAAATATACATAGAAGGAATAAAGAGCAGACTAGGTGATACAGAAGAATGCACACATGATCTGGAAGATACAATAATGAAAATTACCCAATAAGAAGAGTAGAAAGAAGGACAATTTTCAAAATGATAGCAACTCAAGAGATCTCTGAGAACAGACCTTATGGACACAGCACAAAAAGGAACAGGTGGAACGAATTGAGAGAGTAGCACTAACAGATACATACTACCATATGTAACATAGATAGCAAGTGGGAAATTACTGTATAGTTCAGGGAATCCAGCCTGGAGCTCTTTAACCACCTAGGGATAGACTGGGAGATGGGAAGAAGTTTCAAGAGGGAGGGGACATGTGTATACCTATGGCTGACTCATACTGATGTATGGCAGAATCCAACACAACAGTATAAAGCAATCAGACTCCAATTAAAAATAAATTATAAAAAAAGAGATCTCTGAGATAATGTCAACAGTGAAAGTGAAAGTGTTAGTTGCTCAGTCATGCCCGACTCTTTGTGACCCCTGGACTATAGCCTCTGTCCATGGAATTCTCCAGGCAAGAATACTGCAGTGGGTTGCCATTCCCATCTCCAGGGGATCTTCCCACCCCAGGGATCAAAGCCAGGTCTCCCACATTGCAGGCAGGTTCTTTACTGTCTAAGCCATTAGGGATTCAAACTATACTCTTAAGAGAAAAGAGATAGGGATGAAGATGGAAGATGCATTTGAGAAAATATGGCTTAAAATTTACCAAACTTGAGGAAGAAAACATATATTCAGATGCAGGAAGCACAGAGAGTTGAAAAAGATGAACTGAAACAGACCTACACATATCATCCAAGAAATATCATAATTTAAAAGTCAAAAATTAAAAATGAGAGAATTCAAAAGGCAGCAACAGAAAGACAAAGAGTCATCTATGAGGGAATCCTCAAAAGACTATCAGTTGATACCTCTGCAGAAACTCTGGAGGCCAGAAGGGAGCTGCATGATATACTCAAGGTGCTGACAAGGAAAAAGCTGCAATCACAGATATTCTCCCAAGAGTCTTCTCCAACACCACAGTTCAAAAGCATCAATTCTTCGGCACTCAGCTTTCTTTACAGTCCAACTCTCACATCCATACATGACCACTGGAAAAACCATAGCCTTGTTTGGATGGACCTTTGTTGACAAAGTAATGTCTCTGCTTTTTAATATGCTGTCTAGGTTGGTCATAACGTTCCTTCCAAGGAGTAAGCGTCTTTTAGTTTCATGGCTGCAATTACCATCTGCAGTGATTTTGGAGCCCAGAAAAATAAAGTCAGCCACTGTTTCCACTGTTTGCCATGCTGAACCCAATACAAGGAGTAACTAAAAATATAAAGCAAATAATCATACTCATTATGGTAGAAAGTGACAGTAATACAAAATTGGTATGGGATGTTAACACCCCAGTCACATTAATGGACACGCCATCCAGACAGAAAACTGGTAAGGCAACAGAGATCTTACGTGGTGCAACAGACTAGCTGAATTTAGTAGATATCTCTAGGATTTTACACTGAAAAACAATAGAACACACTTTCTTTTAAAGTGAAATGTTCTCCAGGATACATCATGTGCTAAGCCACAAAATAAGTCTTAACAAATTTCAGTGGACAGAAATCATATCAAGCACTTTTTGAAACTGGATATCAAGTACAGAAAGAAAAATAGGAAAAGAACAAACCATAGAGACTAAACACACTACTAAAAAATGATAGATTCAAAAAAGATATCAAAGAGTAAATCAGAAATTACCAGAAGACAAATGAGAATAAAAGCACAACTTTCCAAAATTGATGGAACACAGTGAACACAGTTGTAAGAGAAAACTTTATATCAATACAAGGCTACTACAAATATATGAGAAAAATCTAAAGAAGAAACCCAACCCCACTTAACTGACCAAATTTCTAGAAACAGTCTCTAGGACTGAATCAGGAAGAAATAGACAATCTGAACAAATTGATGATGAGTAGTGAAATCAGTCAGTAATCAAAACCTCCCAGCAAACAATGTCCAGGACCTGATGGCATCACATGGGATCCTGTAAAACATTTTTTAAAATACCATCTATCATTCTTAAACTATTCCAAAAAATTGAAAAAGAGGGAACACTCCTAAATTTATTCTATCAAGTTACCTTTACACTGATATCAGTACTAGAAAAAGACAAAAAAGAAAACAAAAGTACAGAAAAGAAAATTATAGTGTATTTTCTTTGAATATGGTTGAAAAATTTTCAACAAAATATTAGCAGACAAAATTCAACAATCTATAAAAACTATCATAAATGATTATCAAGTAGCATTTTTCCAGAGATGCAAGGATGATTAAAAATCCACAAATCAATCCATGGGATATATCACATTTAAAAAAAGGAAGGATTAACACTTGATTATGTCAATAGATGTAGAAAAAGCATTGACAAAGTCCAACATCCATTCATAGTAAAAACTCAGAAAAATGGGTAAAGAGAAAATAACATCTCAACATAATAAAGCCCATTCATGACAAACCCACAGCTAACATTATACTCAGAGGTAGATATCTGAACGCTTTTTCCTTTAAAATCAGGAACAAGAGAAGAATGCTTACTCTAGCTACTCTGGCTTAATGCAGCATCGGAAGTCCTGCTGCTGCTGCTAAGTCGTGTCCGACTCTGTGCGATCCCGTAGATGGCAGCCCGCCAGGCTCCCCTGTCCCTGGATTATCCAGGCAAGAATACTGGAGTGGGTTGCCATTTCCTTCTCTAATGCATGAAAGTGAAAAGTGAAAGTGAAATTGCTTAGTCGTGCCCGACTCTTAGCGATCCCATGGACTGCAGCCCACCAGGCTCCTCCATCCATGGGATTTTCCAGGCGAGAGTACTAGAGTGGGGTGCCATTGCCTTCTCCAGTGAATGAAAGTGAAAAGTGAAAGTGAAGTCTAGTCACAGTAATTGGACAAAATAGTAATAACAGGTACTGAACGCATAAGAGAAGAGGTAAAACTGCCACTACTGCAGAGAAATGATCCTTTATATATAAAACCATAATATCTCCACCAGAAAACCAACTAATAAATTCAGTACATACACACACACACACACACAATGTGGAATATTCCTCAACCCTTATGAATAAAATTTTGCTGCTTCTAACATAGATGGACCTGGAAATCATTCTGTTTAGTGAATTAAGTCAGAGAAAGATAAATATTGTATATTATCACTTGACATATGGAATCTGAAAGTAGTTCAAATGGATGAAAATAATGATGTAGAAAAAGACTCACATATAGAGAATAAACTAGTGTTTACCAGTGGGGAGAGAAAGTGGGAAGGGGCAAGACAGAGTAAAGATTTAGAAGTATACACTACTATGTATAAAATAAATAAACTACAAGGACACACTTTACAGCACAGGGAATCTAGCCAATAGTGCATAATAACTGTAAACAAAGTATAAGCTATATGCTGAACCACAGTGTTACACCTCTGCCACTACTATAATACTATAAATCAACTATAATTCAATGAACAATTTGACATAAAAGAAAACTTATGCATTGTGATATGTGGTTATAATGGCAGTCATCTGCAGTAATTTTGGAGCCAAGAAAAATAGTCTGACACTGCTTCCACTGTTTCCCTATCTATTTCCCATGAAGTGATGGGACCAGTTTCCATGATCTTCGTTTTCTGAATGTTGAGTTTTAAGCCAACTTTTTCACTCTCCTCTTTCACTTTCTCAAGAGGCTCTTTAGTTCCTCTTCACTTTCTACCATAAGAGTGGTGTCATCTGCATATCTGAGGTTATTGATATTTCTCCTGGCAATCTTGATTCCAGCTTTGTTTCTTCCAGTCCAGTGTTTCTCATGATTAAAAGACGCTTATTCCTTGGAAGGAAAGTTATGAGCAACCTAGACAGCATATGGAAAAGCAGAGACATTACTTTGCCAACCAAGTTCCGTCTAGTTAAGGCTATTTTTTCCAGTAGTCATGTATGGATGTGAGAGTTGGACTGTGAAGAAAGCTGAGCACCGAAGAATTGATGCTTTTGAACTGTGGTGTTAGAGAAGACTCTTGAGAGTCCCTTGGACTGCAAGGAGATTCAACCAGTCCATTCTAAAGGAGATCAACCCTGGGATTTCTTTGGAAGGAATGATGCTAAAGCTGAAACTCCAGTACTTTGGCCACCCCATGCGAAAAGTTGACTCATTGGAAAAGACCCTGATGCTGGGAGGGATTGTGGGGCAGGAGGAGAAGGGGACGACAGAGGATGAGATGGCTGGATGGCATCACAGACTCAATGGATGTGAGTTTGAGTGAACTCTAGGAGTTGGTGATGGACAGGGAGGCCTGGCATGCTGAACTCCAGGAGTTGGTGATGGACAGGGAGGCCTGGCATGCTTCAATTCATGGAGTTGCAAAGAGTCGGACACGACTGAGAGACTGAACTGAACTGAACTGAATGGCAGTCATATTACAATATTTATGTGTAACAAATTACCAAATCTTACACTTTAAATTTACACAATGTTATATGTTTCAGTTTTAAAAATCCGCTGAAATATATTTTTCTTTCAGTGTGTTTTTTATTGTACTTCACTTCATACTGCTCATTTCTACAGGAAAATATTTTAATATGCTAATCTCCCTGCAAGACTCTTTCTAATAAATACTGCCATCTCCCTTAACAATGTTAACTATAAACTTGTAACTGGCTCCCAAACTCTTACCTGATTTTACCTTCGAGTGCTAACCAGGATATCTTTACTCTGTGAGGACATTAATTTCTTCAGTTTTATTTCTGACTACTGTACACACTGACCCATTTTCATATATACTTTTATCTATAATTCCATACCTACTTCATTTGTGGGAAATTTGTTTTGTTAGACTGAAAGTAACACATTTGAACACTTCATAATATGCAGATTATTTCAAGACCTGTTGTTTATTGCATAAATCTGAACTCCTTTTCTACAAGAAAACTTCATTGATATATTCAAATTTCATGACAATATATTTCAATTTTATATTTCAATCTTTATATTGAAAAAGATGCTTGGCATGTCCGGTATAATATTGAGATTCAAAATTAGGATTCTGAAGGTGAATAAATGAACTGGCAATCGCTCATTATAGAAATAAATAAAATTCACACTTTTCTCATAATCGTAAGGACCTTGCATTCCTTATCCAGGCAAAGTAGAGCCTGGGTACGCTGGAGTCATGGCTCATGAGCAGAAAGGGGCTGACAGTAGGGAAGCACGCTGCAATGATTATAGTGATGTCCACAAGGAACCAGCTGGGCTGAACAATAAGGGCCAAAAGAACTTGAAAGATGGAAGAAAGAATATAAAAGTAGACAAAGGTGCCCCCCAGGAGAAGGATGGTTTTAGTAGCTCTGGACTCAGGGGAGGACCTGGAGGAGGCGTCGGTCCTACGAATGTGCTGGACCTGCTGCTTATGTCTGTACAGGATGAGAACCATGGAGCCGCAGGCCCAGAGTGTGAGCCCCAAACATAAAACATCAGGGAATAATAGCAATGCTGCATGCAAGGCATTTTTAGTTTTGTCAGTAAGACTAGAAGAACAGTAGCCAAAATCTTTTTCCTTTGTGATGTTTTTGTCACTCTATTTGCCAGTTATATAGAAAGGAAAAATTACATTTACCAACATTTGCAGGATCCAACACAGGAAAAGAGAGAGAACCACATACTTGGGAGCTGTTACTTTCAGCGCTGCCCACCTGGAGTTCCAGGGACTGATTGTGATCACCTGAAAGAACTCAAGAGGCAGATGCTACCGATGGACACTCCCCTCCCCATTCTGCAGAAAGAAGAGAAGTTTGCAGCCAAAATCACTGAGGATATGCTTCCACCCAAACACTGCCATTGTCTGGGGGACCCCTTTACAGAGGAGGACCAAGGAGTTGGCCACAATCAGGTGCTTAAGGATCAAATCTGTGGACCTTAACCTGTAACCCATGAAGTGAAGGACAATATAACTGCAAAGGAGTGAGAAATTCCCCAGGATTCCAACCATGGTCTGTGTTAAGATGATCATGCCTATTATGAAAAAGCTGCTGGCCATCCTTTCAGTTCACAGTCACTGGTACTTGTGAGTTAGAATGTCCTGCGTGGGAATATGAGGCATGGGCTACATGCATCATGTCAACTGTAATCCAATATTCTCCACTTAACAACAGTTCCTACTTGGAAATATTTGCTTCTTGTGTTTTCTGTTACCAGCAGCCTTTAAAGGGTTCTATGTATAACATTTAAAGAGAACTAATATGTAAAATTAATTACTGAAGATACTCATGTGATCACTTCTTCTTCTTCACAAATTTATTAGGCAGGAACTGAAGGGACCTTAGTTATACAGAGGAGTGTAACCTCTACCCAGACAGGTTAAGTATTTGTCAAATCCGCTTCTTTATGCAGAGTGAAGACTGAATCCCATTGGGCTACTCAAGACAGTGGTTTAAGGAACTTCTCAGGTGCTTAAATGATTAAGACCCTGCCTTCCATCCCACAGGGTCCAGGTTCAATCCCTGGTCCAGGATCTAAGATTCCATGAACTTTGATGCACGGCCAAAGACAAAAACAAAGAGTGCACTGATCACCAGCCATGCCAAACAGCTAGTTAGTTGCAAGCATATAATAAACCAGATCTATATTTGATTTTGATTTCACAACTCTAGATTGTAGACCTGTGGTATTTTGTAATTTTCATATAATGTGATTCCATTTATTTGTAAAGCTTTATTCTATAGTACCACGTATTATGGATAAAGTCTTAGCATTTAATACATGAACATCATTGCTGGCAGTAGAATACAGCAGGAACCTGCCTCAGGACAAGGCAATGTCATGAAGACAAGAATGCTTCACTGTGAGGATGGCAACAGAAAAACTCTTTGGTTCCTATGACAGAAACACAACTAAAATAACATATATTATAGAAATGTTTGAATAATCATATGTAGGCAATAAACCTTAGGGCGTAAAACACTAGCATGTGATAAAACAGTTTAAGACAACACAAAATTATTGTTGTCCAATCGTATACTGAACCAGTATGTTATTGTCTGAGCCCAGTGAATATATTAGCAATGAATTAATATTTGCAATTGACATTACATACAAGATACAGAGGCAAAATTTAGCACTTGTAAAGCATGTATTCTTGTGTCTTTCATAAACTGACATACTAGATTTGTTAGAATGTCAACAGATTGGTGTTGGTGTCTGTTTCTGATCTGATCACTTACCCAGAATCTTGATATGCCTTTCTCTCACAGACTCTGCTGCTCAGACGAAGGTACAATGAACATACCTTCCAGCTGGCAGGACAAGGGCTCGGTGGGATGGCTATTATACCCAGTATGTGTGCGGGAGGGAGGCAGTCAGATCCTGATAAATGGGCTTGAGACGCTGTCCTCCCCTCCCCTCCTGTCAAAACTGCAATTATCATTTCACCTGCAGCAGCGATGGGAGTGCAGGCCTGGGAGCTGAGAACATTTCTGGAAACTTATCTCTCAGTTGTTAATTACTGGAAACAATCACAAGTTTCTAGTTAGCACTCTTTGGAGACAACTGACTGTACTTGAGAGACATTTTCTTTTCCATGATCCCTGAAGGTGATGATCTCACGAGGAAAAAATGCTGAAATCACACACATTAGGGACTGACACAAACCATTTGCATCCTTCTGGATTCTTCACTTCCCTGAGATGCATCTCGGCCAATACTAGTACTTTCTTCACCTTCAACCATTGAATGGAACCGTCAGTGAAAGTCTTGGTAAAGAAATGGAATGAGACAAATACCTGGGAATTATATTCAAAGAGACAAAAGGAAAAGGAGGAACATCATCAAGAACTCATGATACGAACCACTGGCACAACTTATATATCAATTTAGACTCGTTTTCATAATCCAATGCCAATTATTATAGAAAGTTTGTAGGAAAATATACTTTATTATTATTGAACCCTGTGATAAGAATTGGGTGCAGAACAAAAAAATAGAAAAAAGAGGGTTTGAAAATAGTTAAAAAATAAAAGCACCTAGATCTGATGGCTTGGTGATTTTATCAAGTACTTAATTCAGGAGCATCCTGGAGATGAAACAATATGCCACTGAAAACCAGTGCATCAGTGCAAAATTAAAAGAAAATATGAAATGCAAGTAGGAGGCTTCACAAAAAGCAAACACACAGACAACTTGATCATGTACTTCTAGCCTCCAGAACTGTGAAAAACTATCTATGTGAAAAACTGTGAAAACTATCTGTTTAAACCTCCCAGGCTGTTGTATTTTATTAAGGCAGACCTAAAATGTAATACAAACTGTAAGAGTCTGTCTGTTTGATCCTGGGACTTCCAAGGGTGATCCTGCAATTTACGTTGGAGAAAGTTTTGCCTATGTTCTCTTCTAGCAGTTTTATGGGGTCATGCTTCTATTTAACTCTTGGAGCATGTTGAGTTTATTTTTGTGTATGGTGTGAGGGTGTGATTTGACTTCACTGATTTACATGAGGCTGTCCAGCCACCAGAGAAGAGTGGAGAAATAACTCGAGAAAGAACGAAGAGAAGGAGCCAAAGTGAAAACAAAGCCCAGTTGTGAATGTGACTGGTGATGGAAGTAAAGTCCGATGCTGCAAAGAACAATATTGCATAGGAACCTGGAATGTTAGCTCCATGAATCAAGGTACATTGGAAGTGGTCAAATAGGAGATGGGAGGAGTGAACACTGACATTCTAAGAATCAATGAACTAAAATCGGCTGGAACAGGTGAATTTAACTCAGATGAACATTGTATGTACTACTATGTGCAAGAATCCCTAGAAGAAATGGAGTAGCCCTCATGGTTAACAAAAGAGTCCAAAATGCAGTATTTGAGTATAATCTCAAAAATGACAGAATGATTTCTGTTCATTTCCAAAGCAAAGCATTCAATATCACAGTAATCCAGGTCGATGCCCCAACCAGCAACGCTGAAGAAGCTGAAGCTGAACGGTTCTATGAAGACCTATAAGACCTTCTAGAACTAACACCAAAAAAAGATGTCCTTTTTATCATAGGGGACTGGAATGCAAATGTAGGAAATCAAGAGATACCTGGAGTAACAGGCAAGTTTGGCCTTGGAGTACAAAATGAAGCAGGACAAAGGCTAACAGAGTTTTGCCAAGACAACGCACTGGTCATAGCAAACACCCTATTTCAACACCTCAAGAGACAATGCTACATCAGATGGACATCACCAGATGGTCAACACCAAAATCAGATTAATTATATTCTTTGCAGCCAAGATGGAGAAGCTCTATACAGTCAACAAAAACAAGACCAGGAGCTGACTGTGGCTCAGATCATGAACTCCTGATTGCCAAATACAGACTGAAATTGAAGAAAGTAGGGAAAACCACTAGACCATTCAGGTATGACCTAAATCAAATCTTTTACAATTATACAGTGGAAGTGACAAACAGATTCAAGTGATTAGATCTGATAGAGTGCCTGAAGAACTGTGGACAGAGGTTGGTGACATTGTACAGGAGGCAGTGATCAAGACCATCCCCAAGAAAAAGAAATGCACAAATACAAAATGGTTGTCTGAGGAGGCCTTACAATTAGCTGAGAAAAAAAGAGACGATAAAGGAAAAGGAGAAAAGGAAAGATATACCTATCTGAATACAGACTTCCAGAGAATAACAAGGAGAGATAAGAAAGCCTTCCTCAGTGATCAATGCAAAGAAATAGAGGAAACCAATAGAATGAAAAAGACTAGATATCTCTTCAAGAAAATGGGAGATACCAAGGGAACATTCCATGCAGAGATGGGCACAATAAAGGACAGAAATGGTCTGACCTAACAGAAGCAGAAGATATTAAGAAGAGGTAACAGAAAGACACAGAAGACTATGCAAAAAAAATCTCATGACCCAGATAACCATGATGGTGTGATCATTCACACTCACCTAGAGCCAGCCATCCTGGAGTCTGAAGTCAAATGGGCCTTAGGAGGCATCACAATGAACAAAGCTAGTAGAGGTGATGGAATT
The DNA here is from genome assembly GCA_006408695.1 of Aepyceros melampus. Taxonomy (NCBI): domain Eukaryota; kingdom Metazoa; phylum Chordata; class Mammalia; order Artiodactyla; family Bovidae; genus Aepyceros; species Aepyceros melampus. The sequence continues at coordinate 88,270 of SJXQ01004606.1, read as the reverse complement.
TCAGATGAGCTATTTCAAGTCCTAAAAGATGATGCTGTGAAAGTGCTGCACTCAATACGCCAGCAAATTTGGAAAACTCAGCAGTGGCCACAGGACTGGAAAAAGTCCATTTTCATTCCAATCCCAAAGAAAGGCAATGCCAAAGAATGTTCAAACTACCACACAATTGCACTCATCTCACATGCTAGTAAAGTAATGCTCAAAATTCTCCAAACCATGCTTCAACAGTATGTGAACCAAGAACTTCCAGATGTACAAGCTGGATTTAGAAAAGGCAGAGGAACCAGAGACCAAATTACCAACATCTGCTGGATCATCAAAAAAGCAAGAGAGTTCCAGAAAAACATCTACTTCTGCTTTATTGGATACAACACAGCCTTTGGCTGTGTGGATCACAATAAACTGTGGAAAATTCTTCAAGAGATGAGAGTACCAGACCACCTGACCTGCCTCCTGTGAAATCTGCATGAACGTCAAGAAGCCACTGTTAGAATGGACATGGAACCATGGACTGGCTCCAAATTGGAAATGGAGTACGTCAAGGCTGTATATTGTCACCCTGCTTACTTAACTTATATGCAGAGTACATCATGAGAAATGCCAGGATGGATGAAGCACAAGCTGGTATCAAGATTGCCAGGAGAAATGTCAATAATGTCAGATATGCAGATGACACCACCCTTATGGCAGAAAGTGAAGAACTATAGAACTCTGGAACTATAGAACCTCTGGATGAATGTGAAAGAGGAGAGTGAAAAAACTGGCTTAAAACTCAAGATTCAAAATACAAAGATCATGGCATCTGGTCCCACTACTTCATGTCAAATGATAGGGAAACAATGGAAACAGTGACAAAATTTATTTCCTTGGGCTCCAAAGTCACTGCAAATGGTCATGAAGCCATGAAGTTAAAATATGCTTGATCCTTTGAAGAAAAGTTATGATCAACTTAGACAGCATATTAAAAAGCAGAGACATTACTTTGCTGACAAAGGTCCATCTAGTCAAGGCTATGATTTTTCCTGTAGTGATGTATGGATGTGAGAGTTGGACCATAAAGAAAGCAGAGCACAGAAGTATTGATGCTTTTGAACTGTGGCGTTGGAGAAGACTCGAGAATTCCTTGAACTTCACAGAGATCAGATCAGTCAGTCCTAATGGAAATCAGTCCTGAATATTCACTAGAAGGACTGATGCCGAAGCTGAAGCACCAATACTTTGGCCACCTGATGCAAAGATTGGACTCATTGGAAAAGACCCTGATGATGTGAAGGATTGAAGGCAGGAGAAGGGGACAACAGGATGAGATGCTTGGATGGCATCACCAACTTGATGGACATGAGTTTGAGCAAGCTCTGGCAGTTGGTGCTGGACAGGGAAGCCTGGCATGCTGCAGTCCGTGGAGTCACAAAGAGTTGGATGTGACTGAGCAACTAAACTGAACTAATTACATTGGGTCCACAGATAATTGGGGGAAATTCCCTATCTTGAATCAATTCATTAGTAAATGTAATGGACCTGAAAAATCCACTTGCCATGTAATATAACATGACTACCCAGATGATGTCACATCCATGAGAGGAGAACTGTTTGTTATTTATATAATTATCAATATGTTTTCAACACTATGAGCACTCTTTACCTCCTGTGATGGTTTCTTACGAGGAAGAAGCTAGTATAAGGGGATATGCCCTCACCATTTTTAGTGATCTTATCTTTTGTCTGACTCTTTGTGACCCCATGGATTGCACCATGGCAGACTTCATTGTCCATCACCAACTCCTGGAGCTTACTCAAACTCATGTCCATAGAATCAGTGGCCATCCAACCATCTCATCCTCTGTCGTCGCTTCTCCAGCCTTCAGTCCTTCCCAGCATAATGGTCTTTTCAAATGAATCAGTTCTTCTCATCATGGGTCAAAATATTGGTGTTTCAGCCAGCATCAGTCCTTCCAATGAATATTCAGGACTGATTTCCTATACGATGGACTGGTTGGGTCTCCTTGAAATCTAAGGGAGTCTCAAGAGTCTTCTCCAACACCACAACTAAAAAGCATCAATTCTGCAGTGCTCAGCTTTTTTTATAGTCCAAATTTCACATGCATACATGACTACTGGAAAAAGCATAGCCTTGACTAGACAGATCTTTGTTGGCAAAGTAATGTCTGCTTTTTAATATGTTGTCTAGGTTGGTCATAACTTTACTTCCAAGGAGCAAGCATCTCTTAATTTCATGGCTACAATCACCATCTGCAGTGATTTTGGAGCCAAGAAAAATAGTCTGACACTGTTTCCACTGTTTCCCCATCTATTTGCCATGAAGTGATGGGACCAGATGCCTTTTTCAAATGAATCAGTTCTTCTCATCATGGGTCAAAATATTGGTGTTTCAGCCAGCATCAGTCCTTCCAATGAATATTCAGGACTGATTTCCTATACGATGGACTGGTTGGGTCTCCTTGAAATCTAAGGGAGTCTCAAGAGTCTTCTCCAACACCACAACTAAAAAGCATCAATTCTGCAGTGCTCAGCTTTTTTTATAGTCCAAATTTCACATGCATACATGACTACTGGAAAAAGCATAGCCTTGACTAGACAGATCTTTGTTGGCAAAGTAATGTCTGCTTTTTAATATGTTGTCTAGGTTGGTCATAACTTTACTTCCAAGGAGCAAGCATCTCTTAATTTCATGGCTACAATCACCATCTGCAGTGATTTTGGAGCCAAGAAAAATAGTCTGACACTGTTTCCACTGTTTCCCCATCTATTTGCCATGAAGTGATGGGACCAGATGCCATGATCTTCGTTTTCTGAATGTTGAGCTTTAAGCCAACTTTTTCACTCTCCTCTTTCACTTTCATTGAGAGGCTCTTTAGTTCTTATTTGCTTTCTGCCACAAGGGTGGTGTCATCTGCATACCTGAGGTTATTGATATTTCTCCCTGCCACCTTGATTCCAGCTTGTGCTCCATCCAGCCCAGCATTTCACATGATGTACTCTGCATGTAAGTTAAATAAGCAAGGCGACAAGATACAGCCCTGACATACTCCTTTCTCGATTTGGAACCAGTCTGTGGTTCCATGTCCAGTTCTCACTGTTTCTTCTTGATGTGCATACAAATTTCTCAGGAGGCAGGCCAGGTGGTCTGGTATTCCCATTCTACAGATTTCTCAGGAGGCAGGTCAGGTGGTCTGGTATTCCCATTCTTTAAGAATTTTCCAGTTTGTTGAGATCCACACAGTCAAAGGTTTTGGCACAGTCAATAAAGCAGAAGGTGAAGGTGAAGTCGCTCAGTCGTGTCTGACTCTTTGCGACCCCATGGACTGAGGCCCACCAGGCTCCTCAGTCCATGGAATTTTCCAGGCAAGAGTACTGGAGTGGGTTGCCATTAGTAGATGTTTTTCTGGAACTCTCTTGCTTTCTTGATGATCCAGTGGATGATGGCAATTTGATCTCTGGTTCCTCTGCCTTTTCTAAATCCAGCTTGAACGTCTGTAAGTTCACGGTTCACATACTGTTGAGCTGGTTACAGTAAAGCTTAAAGGGTTTAAAGACTCATATATCTGCATTTTAAATGGTATGTTTCAGAAATACCAGAACACATAAATGTGTTTCATCATATCAGTAGAGAGGCATAGAATTTATTTGAGGTATAGCAAATTTTGAATAACCAGCGGACTTTGAACACGATGAGCTGACATCACTCCCCGACACCTGCATCACTGGACACCAGTAAACAGCCTCTCCTTCCTGACCCTGTGAGTTCACATCCTATGACTGATATTGTGAAGGAAGAGGGAGAAGAGGCGGAATGCTGTTGAGTGTTGTTTCCTCAAAATTTTAGCTTTCCTCCTTTACTGTATGTGCTTTTAAAACAGTTTTGAGGGTATTTTAAATAAGCAAGATATTTTTCCCCTGGCTGAAATTAGAAAGTAACCCTGGCTGATTAAATACTATGTGGTGTATGTATATAATGCAATACAACTCAGCCATAAAAAGAATGAAATAATGCCATTTGCAGCAACATGGATAGAGTTGGAGATGATCATACTAAGGGGAGTAAGCCAGAAAGAGAATGACGAATACCACGTGATATCATTTATGTATGGAAACTAAAATATTGGGGCTTCCCAGATGGTACTAGTGGTAAAGAACCCTCCTGCCAATGAAGGAGACATAAAGAGACGTGGGTTCCATCCAAGTGTGATCCACTACTTGGGTCAGGAAGATTCCCCGAGCAGTGCATGGCAACCCATGCACTTAGTTTCGTGCCTGGAGAATCCTCATGGACAGAGAAATCTGCTAGGCTGCAGTCTGAAGGGTTGAACATTACTGAAACAACTGAGTGAGCGAAAACATGACACAAATGAACTTATCAATGAAAAACAACAGACTCACAGACATAGAAAACAGAATTGTGCTTCTCAAGGGGGAAGGTGGAGGAAGGATGGATTGGGAGTTTGAGGTTAGTAGATGAAAACTATTAAATACAGAATGTATCAAGAACAATGTCCTACTGCATAGCACATGGAACTATAGTTAATATCTTGTGATAAGCCATGATGGGAAAGAATATGAAAAAAAAGTCACTAAATCACTTTGCAGTATAGCAGACATTAACTGCTGCTGCTGCTAAGTCGCTTCAGTCATGTCCGACTCTGTGCGACCCCATAGACGGCAGCCCACCAGGCTCCCCGTCCCTGGGATTCTCCAGGCAAGAACACTGGAGTGGGTTGCCATTTCCTTCTCCAAGCAGACATTAACATCATACTGTAAATTAACACTATGTATCAGTAAAATAAATTTTAAAAAAATGAATGTGTCAGATATGAAGTGAAGTGAGAGTTGCCCAGTCATAGCCAACTCTTTCAGACCCCATGGACTGTAGACTGCCAGGCTCCTCTCTGCATGGAATTCTCCAGGTCAGAATAATGGATTGGGTAGGCGTTCCCTTCTCCAGGGGATCTCCCCAACCCAGGGATTGAATCCAGGTCTCCTGCATTGCAGGCAGATTCTTTATCATCTGAGTCACCAGGGAAGCCCAAGAATACTGGAGTGGGTAGCCTCTCTCTTCTCCAGCTGATCTTTCTGACCAAGGAATTACACTGGGGTTTCCTGCATTGAAAGCAGAGACATTACTTTGCCAACTAAGGTCCGTCTAGTCAAGGCTATGGTTTTTCCAGTAGTCATGTATGGAGGTGAGTTGGACAGTGAAGAAGGCTGAGCGCCAAAGAATTGATGCTTTTGAACTGTGGTGTTGGAGAAGACTCTTGAGAGTCCCTTGGACTGCAAGGAGATCCAACCAGTCCATTCTGAAGGAGATCAGCCCTGGGATTTCTTTGGAAGGAAGGATGTTGAAGCTGAAACTCCAGTACTTTGGCCACCTCATGCGAAGAGTTGACTCATTGGAAAAGACTCTGATGCTGGGAGGGATTGTGGGGCAGTAGGAGAAGGGGACGACCGAGGATGAGATATCTGGATGGCATCACTGATTCGATCGGTGTGAGTCTGAGTGAACTCCGGGAGTTGATGATGGACAGGGAGGCCTGGCGTGCTGTGATTCATGGGGTCGCAGAGAGTCGGACACGACTGAGCGACTGAACTCAACTGAACTTCTGGCATTGCAGGTGGATTCTTTACCAGCTTAGCTACCAGGGAAGCTATGAATAGATGACAAATTGTGGAATTAATGAATAGGTCCTCTGCCATGTCCTTATTTCCAACTCCTCCTTCCTACAAGTTATGTCGGGAGCCGCATTAGGTATTACTGACAAAACAGAGGCACAGCCCTAAACCCCTTCCCTTTGTTCTGTAGGCATGGACCCGGAAGAAAGGAGTTAGGCTTTGTGATTCTGACCTGTTTTTTCCTTTCTTCAGCTGAGTTGACTGAAGAGAATATTAAGGTGCTTATTGTTTTTGAGAGGAGCAGGAGAAGGCATAAAGCCTTCTGCAGCTGTGCTCAAAGAATAACTGGTAAAGTTAATCACTCACATTTGTTCAAGGACTTTTACAAAAGAGTGTTCCAGGGTGAGCACAGAAGCTGCAGCTTGAGACCGTAGGAGGGATTCCTATCTGAAGCCTATTTGTGAGAAAAGTGTTTATGGCAAAGGAGTTTGCTAAATTTAGGGCTTATGAATAATTAAAATAGCTAGAAGCTAAAGATTTAAGGATTGCTGTAATGTTACAATATTCTACTATAGCTTATAGAAATTAGGGACTTTAGAGATATTATTAGCTAGAAGCCCTTTCTAAGAAATAGTGAGCTTAGGATATTAGGGGCAAACAGAACTTAAAAAGATAAGAATTAAACTGAGGAATGTGATATGCAGCCCAGACATTAATATGAGTTACAGTGTATTCACAAGGACACATGAGAAAAAGTAGATAAGAGAATCACTGAGGAAAGAACTCCTTTTGAGGGGCAACAATGATTTTTTGAGAAAAATAAATCTGGGTCTCTGGGAACTAAAAATATCAAACCTCTGACCTAATGCTTTGTAAAAGTATAAAAGAGAATCATAAGCTTGAAATAAACAGGTAGTCCAAGAAATCTGAGAGGCTGCCTCAGTTTCTCTCACCGACACCACCCACCCATTCAGGCCGAATCCTTGGCTGCTGGAGCTAGACTCCAGCACAAGTAGATGTTACCAAGCTGAATGTGGGTCCATAGGAGTCTTTCAACATATTGTTGCATGCAATTTTCTAATATTTTGTGGAGGGTTTTTGCATCTATGTTTTGAGAGATTCTGGCTTGTAGTTTTCCTTATATATATTGCCACTTGGTGCTTTTGGTATCAGAGTGATGTTGGCCTCATAAAATGAGATAAAAAGCATTCTCTACTCTTCAGTTCTTTTGGAAGTGCTTGGGAAGCATCGGTATTAACTCTTTGAATGTTTGGTAGAATTCACCTGTGAAGCCATCTGGTCCTGAACTTTTGTTTGGGGAAGTTTTCTATTACTATCTCAAGCACTGGACGAGTGATCAGTCTAGTCAGGTTTTCTACTTCATGATTCAGTCTTGGAAGGTTGTATGATTCTAAAAATGGATCCATTTCTTCTGGTCTGTCCAAGTTTGATGACATAGATAGATGTTCACAATATTGTCACAATTATTTGTATTCTTGTGTAATTATTGCTCTTTTTCTTCTTATTTCATAATTTATGGATCAGAACCTTCTCTCTCTCTTTTTTAAAAGTGAGTCTAATTAAAGGCTTCTCAATTTTGTTTACCTTTTCAAAGAACCAGTTCTTAGTTTGATTGATCTTTTAAAAAATATTTATTTATCTGGGTGCACTGTGTCTTAGTTGTGGCACTCGGTATCTTTAGTTTCAGCATGTGAAATCTTAGTTGTCGCATGTACTATCAAGATCCCGGACCATGGATCAAACCCAGGCCTCCTGCATTGGGAGCAGGTAGTCCCAATGGATTTAGCTACTGGAACACCAGGGAAGGCCCTGATTGATCTTTTCTACTGTCTTTTTAGTCTCTATTTATTTCCACACTAATTTTATCATTTCCTTCATTCTCCTGACTTTGGGCTTTGTTCGTTCCTCTCTTTCTAGTTTCTTTAGGTGTATGGCTAGAATGTTATTCGAGATTTTCCTTCTTTCTTTAGGTGGGCCCATATTGCTGTAAACTCCCCTCTCACTTTTCTAGTTCTCTTCTCAAAGATGGCTTCTTCATTTCATATCATTGTGAGTGGAATATAGGATATATGTGATTTCTACTTAAACTTGTTGAGATTTGTTTTGTGTTCCATATATGATCTATCCTCGAGCAATTGAGCCAGGAACTTTACCCGTGGCTGACAACTCAGAGAAATGGATACCTTGGCGAGGGAGTAGTTTGAGCCACAGATTGGGTACCCTAGTTCTAGGGTCCTCTGTGTTTGATACAAGCCACAGTGTCTGGTGGGAGGAGGGCTGGGGTGAGAAGAAGAGCTATAGGGAGGTAGGACTATGCTCACGAAGAGCACACATTGACCAGCCCATGAGGCAGGGAAGACAGAAGTCTACTTAAGTACCTGCTGTTTTCCCACAACCAACTCACCACACACCCCAGCCCCAGGGGAGCGAACACACCAGTCCTGCTGCCTCCATGGCACTGTGTCTGGAGCAGTCACTGTGAGGGAAGAGTTGACGGAGGGACACAGAGGTAACCCACAGCCAGAGCCGGGCCTGAGTGGAGCAGTGGCAGCCACTGTTGGTGTTAATTCAAGCAACCCCCCAGAAGCAGCCTGGAGATCATATGACAGCTATTTCACTACCGCTCATTCCCTGATATCACATGCAAGGAACTGCCTACCCTGAGGAGCAGTTTCACAACAGTGCAGGAGAGACAGACGATGGGAAAAGTTTAGAGACACAAGGGACTTTCCGCCCAGACAAGAACAGAGAGGTCTGCTCTAGTGGCTGCAGAGTTTCCCACGACCACCTACCACCTACTCATGTGCCCAGCCTGAACACAGCAAATGCTTCTGCCCAACTCAATCCATGTCATTGGATCTAGGGCGCCTACAACCAGAAAGAAGTCTTCACAAAGGGACACAGAGCAACCTGGTTCTGGGACAGAGCTGTTCTGCAACAGCTCACTTCTCAACCAACGCTTAGGGTCCATGTGAGCTCCTGCAAGCTGTGAAGAGCAGCTCCATAACAGGGTAGGGTGCTGCAAAGACAGGGAGCAGTCTTCAACTGGGAAGGACAATCAGAACTTGCACTTGAGCCTGCAACAGCACAGCCATTGGCACCTACATTGGCAGAGCATCAGACCCCTGTCTGCCCTGGTTCCCAATTGGTTCAGAGGTCTTCTTCCTTTGGGGAAACGGACCCACTGTGTGGAGAGGAAGAACACACGCTTAGAAGAAAGAGATGCACCTTGGGCCTGACCCACAGGGTTTCTGTTCCAGCACCTGACTGGATTAAAAACAAAAAACGAGTTCCTTCACTATGTTTCCTGCAAGAGACTTACCTCAGATATAAACCTCACAGACAAACACATAGAGACTAAACAACACACTACTAAAATATGATCGTGAAAGGTTGTTGTTGAATGATACAAAGACGCCAGGATTTTTGGCCTCCAGAGAAGAAGAATTCAATACGAGGCCAGAGACGAGGCTTGATCGCTCAGAGCTTCTGTGTAATAAAATTTTATTAAAGTATAAAGGAGATAGAGAAAGCTTCTGACATAGGCATCAGAAAGGAGCAGAAAGAGTACCCCCCTGCTAGTCTTCAGCTGGATGTTATAGAGTCGCTAACAGTCTGTTAATGAAAAAAAAGGAATGTTTTAAAACTCAGACTGGCACCAGGCTCCTCACCCATAAGATGCATTTTGGGATAATCTTGACACTAGACGACTCATCTCGGGCCATAAAATGATTAACTTGAATCTTGTGGAAGGGCGGATCACCGTACAAATAGCTTTGTTTACATAGATTAGGGGAACAATATCTGAGTATAACATCCTGGTTTGTCAAGTAGGTTCTCAGCCATTAGGCAAAACCGACCTGAAGACAGAGTTTGGGGCAAAAAGACAAACATTTCCATAAGAAAAATGCATTGATTATCTCAAGGTTTGAGAATAGTTAACTTCAGGTGAAACCAGGTGTTATTATGGCAACACAGTATTTTAAGAGAATCCTCCTTTTAAATTTGTAGAGAAGGAAAAACTATCGCTAGTTTGTTTCCTCCTGCCGCTTGAGAGAGAGAAAAATGTCTGATACTTGCAGGCTATTTCCTCCGTTTGGAGACCCCTGGCCTTCCTGCCTGTTACCCTCTCTATAGGTTCAAAAAAGATATCAACATAAATCAGAAATTACCAGAAGACAAATGAGAAAAAAAAAAAAAAACCCACAACTTTCCAAAATTGATGGAACACAGTAAACACAGTTCTAAGAGAAAACTTTATATCAATATAGGCCTACTTCAAATGTCTGAAAAAATTTAAAGAAAAAAACCCAAATCCACTTAACTGACCAAAGTTCTAGAAACAGTCTTTGATGCTCAGGGCTGGTGCACTGGAATGACCCAGAGGGATGGTATGGGGAGGGAGGGGGAGGGGGATTCAGGATGAGGAACACGTGTACACCTGTGGCGGATTCATGTTCATGTATGGCAAAACCAATTCAATATTTTAATTAGCCTCCAATTAAATAATACATTTATATTTTTTAAAAGACTGAATTGGGAAGAAATAGACAATCTTGAATTTAAAAAAGCAAAATGGCTGTCTGAGGAGGCCTTAGAAATAGCTGTGAAAAGAAGAGATGTGAAAGGCAAAGGAGAAAAGGAAAAATATACCAATTAGAATGAGAGTTCCAAGGAATAGCAAGGAGACATAAGAAAACGTTCTTCAGCCATCAATGCAAAGAAATAGAGGAAAACAATAGAATGAAAAAGACTAGATACCTCTTCAAGAAAATTGGAGATACCAAGGGAACATTTCATGCAAAGATGGGCTCAATAAAGGACAAAAATGGTATGGACCTAACAGAAGCAGAAGATATTAAGAAGAGGTGGCAAGAATACACAGAGGAACTGTACAAAAAAGATCTTCATGACCCGGATAATCACGATGGTGGTGTGATCATTCACACTCACCTAGAGCCAGACATCCTGGAATGTGAAGTCAAGCGGGTCTTAGGAAGTATCACTATGAACAAAGCTAGTGGAGGTGATGGAATTCCAGTTGAGCTATTTCAAGTCCTAAAAGATGATGCTGTGAAAGTGTTGCACTCAATATGCCAGCAAATTTGGAAAACTTGGCAGAGGCCACAAGAATGGAAAAGGTCCATTTTCATTCCAATCCCAAAGAAAGTCAATGCCAAGAATGCTCAAACTACCACACAATTGCACTCATCTCACATGCTAGTAAAGTAATGCTCAAAATTCTCCAAGTCAGGCTTCAGCAATACATGAACTGTGAACTTCCAGATGTTCAACTGGTTTTAGAAAAGGCAGAGAAACCAACCAGATATCAAATTGCCAACATCTGCTGGATCATCAAAAAAGCAAGAGACTTCCAGAAAAAACATCTATTTCTGCTTTATTGACTATGCTAAAGCCTTTGATGTGTGGATCACAATAAACTGTGGAAAATTCTGAAAGAGATGGGAGTCACAGTCCACCTGACCTGCCTCTTGAGAAACCTATATGCAGGTCAGGAAGCAAGAGTTCGAACTGGACATGGAACAACAGACTGGTTCCAAATAGGAAAAGGACTATGTCAAGACTGTAAATTGTCACTCTGCTTATTTAACTTATATGCAGAGTACATCATGAGACATGCTGGGCTGAAGGAAGCACAAGCTGGAATCAAGATTGCTGGGAGAAATACCAGTAACCTCAGATATGCAGATGACACCATCCTTATGGCAGAAAGTGAAGAGGAACTAAAAAGCCTCTTGATGGAAGTGAAAGAGGAGAGGGAAAAAGTTGGCTTAAAGCTCAACATTCAGAAAACGAAGGTCATGGCATCCAGTCCCATCACTTCATGGGAAATAGATGGGGAAATAGTGGAAACAGTGGCTGACTTTATTTTGGGGGGCTCCAAAATCACTGCAGATGGTGACTGCAGCCATGAAATTAAAAGAGGCTTAGTCCTTAGAAGGAAAGTTATGACCAACCTAGATAGCATATTAAAAAGCTGAGACATTACTTTGTCCACAAAGGTCCATCTAGTCAAGGGTATAGTTTTTCCAGTAGCCATGAATGGATGTGAGAGTCAGACTATAAAGAAAGCTGAGTGTTGAAGAATTGATGCTTTTGAACTGTGGTGTTGGAGAAGACTCTTGAGAGTCCCTTGGACTGCAAGGAGATCTAACCAGTCCATCCTAAACGACATCAGTCTGAATATTCATTGGAAGGACTGATGTTGAAGCTGAAACTCCAATACTTTGGCCACCTCCTGTGAAGAGCTGACTCATTTGGAAAGACTCTGATGCTGGGAAAGATTGAAGGCAAGAGGAGAAGGGGATGACAGAGGATGAGATGGTTGGATGGCATCATCGACTCAATGGACATGAGTTTGGGTAAACTCCAGGAGTTGGTGATGGACAGGGAGGCCTGGTGTACTGCAGTTCATGGGGTTGCAAAGAGTTGGACATGACTGAGCGACTGAACTGAACTTAACTGAATAAAAAACCTCCCAGAAAACAATGTCCAGGACCTTACTCATTTGGAAAGACCCTGATGCTGGGAAAGATTGAAGGCAAGAGGAGAAGGGGATGACAGAGGATGAGATGGTTGGATGGCATCATCGACTCAATGGACATGAGTTTGGGTAAACTCCAGGAGTTGGTGATGGACAGGGAGGCCTGGTGTACTGCAGTTCATGGGGTTGCAAAGAGTTGGACATGACTGAGCGACTGAACTGAACTTAACTGAATAAAAAACCTCCCAGAAAACAATGTCCAGGACCTGAAGGTGTCACATGTGATCCTGTGAAACATTTTTAAAAATAACATCTATCCTTCTTAAACTATTCCAAAAAATTAAAGAGGAGGGGAACACTCTTAAATTTATTCTATCAGGCTATATTTACACTGATAGCAGTACTATAAAGAGACATTACAGAAAATTACAGATCATGTTCTTGATGAATATGGTTGAAAAAATTTTTCAACAAAATATTAGCAGACAGAATTCAACAATCTATAAAAGGTATCATAAATGATTATCATGTAGCATTGTTCCAGAGATGCAAGGATGGCTAAAAATCCACAAATCAATCCACATGATACACCACATTAAAAAAAAAAGGAAGATAGACACAAGATTGTGTAATAATAGACACAGAAAAAGCATTGACAAAATCTAACACCCATTCATGGCAAATACTCTCAGAAAAATGGGCATAGAGAAAATACATCTCCACATGATAAAGGCAAACCCACAGAGGTGGATATCTGAAAGCTTTTTCCCCTAAACTCAGGACCAAGAGAAGGATGCTCACTCTTGCTACTCTGTTTTAACAGTGTGGAAGTCCTAGCCACAGCATTTGGACAAAAAGGTAATAAGAGATATCCAATGCCTAAGAGAAGTAAAACTGTCACTATTATAGAGAAATGATACTTTATATAGAAAACCCTAATGTCTCCACCAGAAAACTAATGAATTCAGTACACACACACACAATGGAATATTCCTCACCTCTTAAGAATAAAATTTTACTGCTTCTAACATAGATGGACCTGGAAATCATTCTGTTTAGTGAATTAAGTCAGACAGAGAAAGATAAATACTGTATATTATCACTTTACATATAGAATCTTAAACTAGTACAAATGGATGAAAATAATGATGTAGAAAAAGACTCTCACATATAGAGAATAAACTAGTGTTTACCAGTGGGGAGAGAAAGTGGGAAGGGGCAAGACAGAGTAAAGATTTAGAAGTACACATTACTATATATAAAATAAATAAACTACAAGGACACACTTTACAGCACAGGGAATCTAGCCAATAGTGCATAATAACTGTAAACAAAGTATAACCTATATGCTGAACCACAATGTTGTACCTCTCAGTTCAGTTCAGTTCAGTTCAGTCGCGCAGTCGTGTCCGACTCTTTGCGACCCCATGAATCGCAGCACGCCAGGCCTCCCTGTCCATCACCAACTCCCGGAGTTCACTCAGACTCACGTCCATCGAGTCCGTGATGCCATCCAGCCATCTCATCCTCGGTCATCCCTTTGCCCTCCTGCCCCCAATCCCTCCCAGCATCAGGATCTTTTCCAATGAGTCAACTCTTCGCATGAGGTGACCAAAGTACTGGAGCTTCAGTTTTAGCATCATTCCTTCCAAAGAAATCCCAGGGTTGATCTCCTTCAGAATGGACTGGTTGGATCTCCTTGCAGTCCAAGGGACTCTCAAGAGTCTTCTCCAACACCACAGTTCAAAAGCATCAATTCTTCGGCGCTCAGCCTTCTTCACAGTCCAACTCTCACATCCATACATGACCACAGGAAAAACCATAGCCTTGACTAGACGGACCTTAGTCGGCAAAGTAATGTCTCTGCTTTTGAATATACTATCTAGGTTGGCCATAAATTTTCTTCCAAGGAGTAAGCGTCTTTTAATTTCATGGCTGCAGTCACCATCTGCAGTGATTTTGGAGCCCCCCCAAATAAAGTCTGACACTGTTTCTACTGCTTCCCCATCTATTTCCCATGAAGTGATGGGGCCAGATGTCATGATCTTCGTTTTCTGAATGTTGAGCTTTAAGCCAACCTTTTCACTCTCCTCTTTCACTTTCAAGAAGAGGCTTTTTAGCTCCTCTTCACTTTCTGCCATAAGGGTGGTGTCATCTGCATATCTGAGGTGATTGATATTTCTCCCAGCTTGATTTTCAGCTTGTGTTTCTTCCAGTCCAGCGTTTCTCATGATGTACTCTGCATAGAAGTTAAATAAGCAGGGTGACAATATACAGCCTTGACGTACTCCTTTTTCTATTTGGAACCAGTCTGTACCTCTGCCACTACTATAATACTGTAAATCAACTATAATTCAATGAAAAAATTGACATAAGAGAAAAGTTATGCATTGTGATATGTGGTTGTAATGGCAGTCACATTACAATATTTACATGTAACAAATTATCAAATCTTACACTTTAAATTTACACAATGTTATATGTCAAATATATTTCAGTTTTAAAAATCTACTGAAATATATTTTTCTTTCAGTGTGTTTTTTTATTGTACTTCACTTCAAACTGCTCATTTCTACAGGAAAATATTTTAATGTGCTAATCTCCCTGCAAGACTCTTTCTAATAAATACTGCCATCTCTCTTAACAATGTTAACTATAAACTTGTAACTGGCTCCCAAACTCTTACCTGATTTTACCTTTGAGTAGTAACCCAGGTATTCTTTACTCTGTGAGGACATTAATTTCTTCAATTTTATTTCTGACTACTGTACACACTGACCCATTTTCATGTATACTTTTATCTATAATTCCATACCTACTTCATTTCTGGGAAATTCGTTCTGTTAGACTGAAAGTAACACATTTGAACACTTTATAATAGGCATATCATTTCAAGATGTTGTTTATTGCATAAATTTGTGAACTCCTTTTCTACAATGAAACTTCAATGATATGATTTTTTATGAGGTATTCATATTTCATGACAATATATTTCAGTTGGTCTTTATATTGAAGAAGATGCTTGGCATGTCCGATATATTATCTTGAAATTCAAAATTTAAATTAGGATTCTGAGGGTGAATAAATGAGCTGGCAATGGCTCATTATAGAAATAAATAAAATTCACACTTTTCTCATAATAGTAGAGGACTTTGCATTTCTCATCCAGGCAAAGTAGAGCCTGTGTACACTGGAGTCACGGCTCATGAGCAGAAAGGGGCTGACAGTTGGGAAGCACGCTGCTATGATTACAGTCATTTCACAAAGAACCAGCTGGGCTGAAGAAAAAGAGCCAGAAGAACTTGAAAGATGGAGGAAAGAGTATAAAAGTAGACAAAGGTGCCCCCTAGGAGAAGGATGGTTTTAGTAGCTCTGGACTCAGGGGACGACCTGGAGGAGGCGTCGGTCCTACGAATGTGCTGGACCTGCTGCTTATGTCTGTACAGGATGAGAACCATGGAGCCGCAGGCCCAGAGTGTGAGCCCCAAACATAAAACATCCGGGAACGACAGCAATGCTGCATACAAGGCATCTCTGGTTTTTTTATTCTTCTGGTCAGTAAGAAGAGTAGAACAGCAGCCATAATCTCTTTCCTCTGTGATGTTATTGTGACTCCACTTGCCAGTTATATAGATAGGAAAAATGACATTTATCAGCATTTGCAGGAGCCAACACAGGAAAAGAGAGGGAACAGTGTGCTTGGGAGCTGTTACTTTCAGCGCTGCCCACCTGGAGTTCCAGGGACTGATCGTGACCATCTGAAAGACACTCAAGAGGCAGATGCTACCGATGGACACTCCCCTCCCAACTCTGTGCAGAAAGAAGAGAAGTTTGCAGCCAAAATCACTGAGGATATGCTTCCACCCAAACACTGCCATTGTCTGGGGGACCCCTTTACAGAGGAGGACCAAGGAGTTGGCCACAGTCAGGTGCCTAAGAAGCAAATCTGTGGACCTTAACCTGTAACCCATGAAGTGAAGGACGATATAACTGCAAAGGAGTGAGAAATTCCCCAGGATTCCAACCATGGTCTGCGTTGAGATGATCATGCCTATTATGAAAAAGCTGCCAGCCATCCTCTCAGTTCACAGTCACTGGTGCTTGTCTCGTGAGTTATTGTCTCTATGGGAACATCAGGCATGGGCTGCATGCATCATGTCCACTGAAATCCAATATTCTCCACTTATCCTCAGGTCCCACTTGGAAAATTTTGCTTTATGCTTTTCTGATACTAGGAGCCTTAAAAGGGTTCAATGTATAACATTGAAAGAGCACTTAAATGCAAAATTACTTGCTGAAGGCACTCCATGCTATCACTTCATTCTTCACAAATCCACGAGCCCGGGATTTCTGTGACTTCAATTTTTTCAGGGAAAGGTAATACAGAAAGGTTATGTATTTGTTGAGATCTGCTGCACAGGGCAAAGTGAGGACTTTAGAAACTCATTAGGCTGGTCAAAAGAGTGCACTGAACTACCAGCTCTGCCAAAAACCAGTTAGTTGTATTCAAATAATAATCCATACCCATATTTAGTTTTGATTTCACAACTTCTAAACTTGATTTTAGACCAACAGTCTTTTATATTTTTATTGTAAGAAGATTCCATTTTTGTAAAGCTTTATTCTTTAGGGCATTATGTATTATACATTAGATTTTAAATATCTTAATACATATATATGGATTGCTGGCAGTAGAATATGGCATATGGCAGGAACCTGGCCAAGATAATGTAATGTCATGAAGATGAGAATGGCTCAGTATTGGGATGGTATTAGGATGCTTTTATGTCTGAAAAGCAGGTATAATGTTGAATTATACACAGGAATTATTGAATAAGCACAAGTAACATTGTAAACTTTGAGCCATAAAACACTAATACATGATAAAAGAGTGCAAAAACTGAATTATTGCTATTTTCAATTCACAGGAATTATTGAATAAGCACAGGAATTATTGAATACACAGGAATTATTGAATAAGCACAAGTAACATTGTAAACTTTGAGCCATAAAACACTAATACATGATAAAAGAGTGCAAAAACTGAATTATTGCTATTTTCAATTCATATACTTATCTATTTGTTAATTCTAGAGCTAAGCAAAAATAGCAATGAAGAAATAATATTTGTGTATGCCACTGACATACCAGACATATGTGTAAAATAGCATCTGCAAGGCATGTATTCTTGTGTATTTTTTAAATTCAGAGACTGGATTTTTGGATTGATAGTAGCCTATTAAAAACAAAACAAAACAAAACAAAAGAATCAACATGCTAGGAGACTGCCAGCTGCTGTCTCAACTTACAATTACCATATCAACTGTTCTTTAAATCTAAGAATGACAGTAACCTCACCAGAATTAACACACTACAGAGGTTTTTAGTTCAGGCAAGTTACTGTCTACACTAATTGCATCAGACATCCAGGATTGGAGCAACCCTTTCTATTCAAGTCGTTTTCATTTAGATATACTTTCTGCATGGGATTAGATGATTTCTTCAGATCCATCATACATTTTATTGCAAACCTGTATGGATTGGTGGTGAAGTTCTAGTCATCCTGAACATGGAGTCTATAATTCCTGTAAGGTAGACTCGACAGCGGATTGATTTTACAAATGTATTTTACCACTTAAAATACAATTTTTCTAAGTTGAGAAAAATATCTTTATTGGAATTATGCCATGTGTGCAGTTTCATTCTTTGCCTAGAAAAGGCTTTGATGGACATGAATGAGTTAAATCCAAGAGCTTTAACTCAGTGAGAAGCAAAGTTTTTTTCAGTATAGTTAACAAATAGCTTAAACATTACCAAATGAGAGACCATATACTTATTTACAAATGACATTTCCCTAATGTGGAATAGGATCCTTTTCATCACAAATATTTTTAAGAACCTTAAAATCAGGTTTTGCTGTAACTTGGATTGAGTCACAACAGAAACTGTCAGAGGATTACATTTGATTGCATGAAGGGTCTTTAGAGATTGCTGTGGGTTCTAGAAACCCATCTCTCAATGTTAGCTCAGCTCATGCCTCAGACTTATACCATCCTGCCTGCTGTTGGCACTGAATCCAGTTACTACACAGAAGATTGCCTTTGTCTGATATGATCTCTTCTGCAAACTCTTGATCTGACTTTCTCTTACAGACTCTGCTGCTTAGAACGAGATGGAAAATACTTACCTGACACCTTCCTGCTATCAGGAGAATGGGCTTCCTGGTGGTCATTATACCCAGTGTCTGTGTGGGAGGGAGGCAACTGGATCCTGAAATATGGGCTTGAGATGCTGTGTCCTCCCCTCCCCTCCCATCAGAGCTGCATTATCATTTCACCTGCAGCAGCAATGGGAGTGCAGGCCTGGGATCTGAGAACATTTCTGGAAACTTTTCTCTCAGTTGTTAATTACTGGAAACAATTACAAGTTTCTAGTTAACACCCTTAGGAGACTAAAGGAGTGTTTCTATGAGCCTTCTTAATTTCCATGATCCCTGGAGGCAGACAGGGTCTCACATTGAGGAAAGCTGGACTTTCTGAAGTCACACACTTAAGGGACTGGCATAAACTGTGTCCCTCTGCATTCTTTACTTCCCTGAGATGTTTCTCTACCCTGAAACTAGAGTTCTCCTAATCTTCATACCATTAAACTGAATGATCAATTAAAGTGTTGTTAGAGAAATGGAACGGGACAAAATACCTGGGAAAAACATTCAAAGAGATACAAGTAAAAGGAAGAACAGGACACATCATTCATTATAGAAAATGTCAGCACAAATCAGAGCCAATTAATTGGATGCTTTGCATAAATCAATGCCAATCAATATGGAGATGTTGTAGGAAAATTTACTTTATGATTATTCACCTTCATTAGCAATTAGAATCAGACACAGAACAATATGGGGCTTCCCTAGTAGCTCAGACGGTAAAGCATCTGCCTGCAATGCAAGTTCAATCCCTGGGTTGGGAAGATCCCCTGGAGATGGAAATGGCAACCCACTCCAGTATTCTTGCCTTGAGAATTCCATGGACAGAGGAGCCTAGTGGGCTACAGTCCATGGGGTCGCAAAGAGTCAGACATGATTGAGCAACTGACACACAACAGAACAATATACATGGGAAAAAATGAGAAGGTTCAAAATGAGTGTCTCACAAAGGAGCACTTAGTTCTGATGGCTCAACAGACAGCTTCTACCATTCTTGTAAATATCAGATGAACCAATGCTCAATTACTTCATTGAAAGAGATAAAATAGTTACCACAGTGCTCTACATTAATTAATTAATTGTGCTATTTTTCCAGAATGAGCACTTGGTACTCTGATAATTAAGAAATATAAATTAGGACTGCAAGAAATCTGGTTTTTTCATATAAATACACCTACATTTGATGCAGCATTGCCGGGGGCCAGCGTGAGGAACTCCGCCCATGACAAAGGTCATGAGGAAGGAGGCTTGGCATACGCAAAGGCGTGATCAAGCCTCAGGAAATCCCCTGTTCCCGAGCGTCTACCCCCAAAACCAAGAGTCTGTTTTATGCTCTCACCTACACCTCTGACTTTATGGGGGGCTCTCCCTCATAACCATTTCTCTCGGAGAAGGAGTTAATTTGCAGCTCCAGTTGATAAAATTCTTGGGCGTGACAAGAGTGTTTCAGCTTACGAACTCCTTTAAAGGTTATCTAGCCTGCCTGTATAGGTTCGTCTGGCCAAATGTGATTATTTACAGCCTCCCAACAGCGAGAGGCACGAGATGTTTTAGACTTACTAAAGGCAGATTCTTTTGGGAAGTTAGAATTTATTAGTATAGTGGGTTGATTAGGAATTGTATTGGTGAAGGGTTTTTCATTTGTTGTGCCAATAATTGCTTCTAATTCCCTGCCCTTATAATGAATATAACTAGCATATAAGAGAAATAAGTATTAACCTTTAAGATTAATCATGTTAACCTTGGGTTAGATAAATTCCTTTCTTGATTGTAACTCATTACACCCTTACCCTATAGGAATGTACCTTTATCTGGAGGGTGGTGCCTGGTTTAAGAAAAAACACCCTTGGAAAAAATGAGTTTTTTGGTTATCAGAAAGAGAGGGTCATGAAGTGTTAGCAGGCCTCATGGCCAGAAGATGATGTGAAACCCCTAAGACCTTTTTTTTATGTAAAGCACCCGATTTTGATAAAGGTCAGGACTGCTGACCCCCGCGTGACTTTGTATTCATCCCTATGTGTAACAAAAGGTATATAAGCAAACCTGAAAATAAAGAAAACGGATCAGTTTCCGGAAAGACTGATTCCCCCATGTCGTTCTTTCTCATCCTCCGTATTTCTGGCTGAATTCCCATCTGGAGCACGGGTGCCCGCCATGTCTGCTTACTTGCCCCGGCTTTCAAGTCCATGCGAAAAGGTGCCCAGGGAGGGGCACTTTTCGATATTCAAGTGGCGCCGGTGGCCCAACGTAGATGGTGCAAATTCCTTGTCTTGGAATTTTATTGGTATCCCGTGTAAACCAAGTTATTCAGCCTCTTTCTCTCCTCTAATACCTCTCACTATTTTCTGGCTGAATTCCCATCTGGCACTTGGGTCCTCACCAAGCCTACTAACTCTGCCTGGGCTTCTAAGATCGGACCGGGGAGGCCTCAGTGCCTCCTCTCCTTCGGGAGAATGGAAAGACGCCTGTGGCCTACGTAGGTGGTGATTGGCATCCCATGTAAACCAAGTTATTCAGCCCCTTTTTTCTGCTAATTTCTGAATCTCTCTCTATCTGTAATTGAATAAACTCTTTCCTAGTATGCCGACTCCGTCTTCACCTTCGAATCACCCTGGATCCACTGGGGCTGGACCCCGGCACAGCATCATGATGCAATCACTGCGGATTTTCAAGTTAGGGATTTGGAGCCATACTTGGTGGTCAACCAAGTCTGCACACAAACTCATTTAAACACTTACAGGCAGACGCAAACACCCATGTGCATTAATACTCACATATGTATATAGTACTCGCACAATTATAGTTTAAAACTCACAAACATTTGTGCACATGCTCACCACACACAAACTCACATCATATTCCTAAGCACATGACACACATTCATATGAACTCACATGGTCTCATTCACCTTCATAAAATCAACTTACATGGTCCCTGTGTATCTCTGGACAATGATTTCATATACAGAAGAACAGGTGCACCTCCAGACTTCTGGATGCAGGAAAAAGGCATCCTTTCCTCTGCTTGTAATCCTTTCACCATGCAACAATCCATAGATAACATTTGCTATACGCTGTCTTAAAATTGGGCTTCCCTGGTAGCTCAGCTGGTAAAGAATCTGCCTGCAATGTGGGAGACCTGGGTTCGATCCTTGGGTTGGGAAGATCCCCTGGAGAAAGGAACGGCTACCCACTCCACTATTCTGGCCTGGAGAATTCCATGGACTCTATAGTCCATGTGAGCATTACCACCTCATGGGTCAGTGGGTAAGAAAGATAGTATGTTTCAGGGTATAACAGTGAATGGGTATGTATTCATTATTCATACCCAAATAAACCATGGTGGTGAAAGCCTGGAGTGAAGACATAAAGTCTGTATGGAAACACAGAAGAAGACTCTGAATAGCCAAAACAATCTTGAGAAGGAAAAACAAAGCTGGAGCTATCTTGCTCCCAATTTCAAACTACACTATAAAACTACAGGCATCAAAACAGTGTGGTACTGACACAAGATCAATGGACACATAGATAAATGGAACAGAATAAATAGAACAGAAATGAATCTACGCTTAATGGTCAATTTCTCTATGACAAAGGAGGCAAGCAGATACAATAGGACAAAGACAGCCTCTTCAATAGATGGTGTTGGGAAACTGAACAGCTACATGCAAAACACCCAAACTGGGATAGTTTCTTATACCATATACAAAAATAAACTGGTATATACATACAATGGAATATTATTTAGGCTTAAAAGGAGGAAATAATGATGTATACCACAACATGGATAAACTTTGAGGATACTATATAAAGTGAAATAAACCAGTCACAAAAAGACAAACACTGTATGATTCCACTTTTATGAGATATTTATCATAGTAAAAATCACAGCAATAAAAGCAGGAAGGCAGTTGTTAGGGTACTGAGGAAGGAGAGATGGGGAGTTACTGTTTCAGTTTTGCAAGATGAAATGAATTCTCTATCTTCTCTTTTGATGAGTAGAAGCACTTAACTTCAATACAAGCTCATTTGTCATGTCCTCTTTTATAGTCGATATTTTTGCTCTGTTTAAGAACAGTCTTTTCCTATTAGAGATCAGAAATGTTCTCTGTTTTCTTCTAAAAACATCATTTTATATCTTTAAAATTTATATCAGCAATCTATTCAGAATAATTTGTTATATATGTCAGTAGAAACTTGTCTCTTTACACTTCAAGATAACACACTTCCACTTCTTCTGAAAATGCTGTGCTTGCCTTGCTTTTTATTTGCTGTCATCTAATCACTGCAGATGGTGATTGCAGCCATGAAATTAAAAGATGCTTACTCCTTGGAAGAAAAGTTATGAGCAATCTAGAAGCATATTCAAAACCAGAGACATTACTTTGCCAACTAAGGTCCATCTAGTCAAAGCTATGGTTTTTCCAGTGGTCATGTATGGATGTGAGAGTTGGACTGTGAAGAAGGCTAAGTGCCAAAGAATTGATGCTTTTGAACTGTGGTATTGGAGAAGCCTCTTGAGAGTCCTTTGGACTGCAATGAGATCCAACCAGTCCATTCTGAAGGAGATCAACCCTAGGATTTCTTTGGAAGGAATGATGCTGAAGCTGAAACTCCAGTACTTTGGCCACCTCATGAGAAGAGTTGACTCATTCGAAAAGACTGTGATGCTGGGAGGGATTGTGGGGCAGGAGGAGAAGGGGACGACAGAGGATTGAGATGGCTGGATGGCATCACTGACTCAATGGACGTGAGTCTGAGTGAACTCAGAGAGTTGGTGATGGACAGGGAGGCCTGGCATACTGCGATTCACGGGGTCGCAGAGTCGGACACTACTGAGCGACTGAACTGGACTGAACTGATCATTGCCTCATCCAGTCTGACATTGCCTCACCCTTGGAGCTGGTTTTCTGTCAGATTTCCTGGTGATTCCATCTCTTCTTGTCTCTTCCAATATTTACAACCCCAGTGTGTCACAGTCAGTCAAGTTTAGTCTTGGGACCAGAAAGCTTCAGTGGGCCTTTTTGTTTAGACGGTTGATTAGGCTCATTTTTTAAAGGGAAAGTTGCATTGTGCTGAGAGACATGTTTTGCTCTAAGTTTCCTCACGGCTTGTGTCAGCTTCTGTCCTAAATTATCTTTTCAAGAACTTTTCATATAACAACCAGCTTCAGATAATGTCTACAGTATATTCTCCAGGGAAAAGGACAGGTTAATTACTTGATCAGCATAATAAAAACAATGCTTTCCTCTGAGGCAAAATTTGAGCAGGTTTGTTCGTGACCAACATTAAAATATTTGGATTTCTTAACCTTCACCTCTTCACTTGTGATGTAAACCTATTATGTGTTTTTTGGGCCTCTTTTTATCACCTCTGAGAACCTGATACAGACAAGAAGAACAAATAAAAACACAAAGCTCTTGCTGTTCTTGTGTCATGAATAATAAAATCTTCCTTCTCAGACCCAGGAGTCTCATGCCTTCTGACAGCATCCATGAAGTTGACAGGATAATTTTTTATCTTGCATGTAGGGTAAAATCTAAGACATATCTTCACATTCTTTAATAGTTATGATGATAAGGATGTAATGCTGATAGAGACATGACTTTCTCAAAGAGAAAACTACAAAGATCTTACACAGTCCTGGTTAGGGGATACGAGAATGCTTCCTGGAACAAGTGGAAATCTTCTTACCCAAGTTCTGGGTAATGTGGGAAAATGACAGTTCTTTCAACAAATGAGGCTGGGAAAATTGGATATCCACATGCAAAAGAAGGAAGTTGGACCCTTACTTAACATTACATACAAAAATTAACTCAAAATGGATCAAAGACCTAAATGTAAGACCTAAAACAATAAAATTCTTACGAGAAAATACAGGGCAAAAGTTTACAACATTAGACTTGGCAATGATTTCTTTGGATTTGACACTAAAAGCACAGGTAACACAAAATGAACCTCCTGAAATTTAAGAAGCTTTTGTGTATCAAAGACAGAATCATCAGAGTAAAAAGAGAATTCACTGAATAAGAGAAAATATTTGCAAATCATATACCAGATAAGACATTAACATCCAAAATATGGAGAAAACTCTTAAACAAACAAACAAAACACAAAAAACCAACCCAGAAATAACCCAATTCAGAACTTGGGTAAGGACATTTCTCCATAGAAGATATACAAATGACAAATAAGCACATGAAAAGGTGATCAACATCACTATCCATCAGGGAATGCAGATCAAAACTACAATGAAATGCCATCTTGCAGCCATTAAGATAGCTCCTATCAAAGCAATAGAAAACAACAAGTGAAGACAAGAATGTGGAGAAATTGGAAGGAATTCTATGCACTGTTGGGCAGAAATGAAAGATGGCACAGCCATTGGAAAACAGGATGGCTCTGCTGCTGCTGCTGCTGCTAAGTCACTTCAGTCGTGTCCGACTCTGTGCGACCCCAGAGACGGCAGCCCACCAGGCTCCCCCGTCCCTGGGATTCTCCAGGATGGCAGCTCCTCAGAAAATTAAAAATAGAATTACTATATGATCGAGCAATTCTACTTCTGGGTATCTATACAAAAGAATCAGAAGCAGGGTCCCAAATAGATGTTTGATAGCTAAAACATGGAAACAACCCAACAGTTCATCAATAGATGAACAGATAAGTAAAAGACAGTATAGACATAAAATGTAAAAGAAAGGAAATTCTGCAATATAATGCAACGAGAATGAAACTTGAGAAATGTGAACAATAACGGAAAATCTCACCAAAATGTTGTCGGGTGACCAGCAGGGGGAGCACTCACACATGTACCGCGGGATCGCAATCCAGATCCCAGCAAGAAGAGGTTACCTTGCATTTCTGGCAAGAGACACTACTTTACTACTACCACTAGCAACAGGAAGCCAGACAACAGCTCAACCAATGAGAGACTGTCACAACTCAATGAAAAGCCACTGCGCTTTGAACTCCCAGCTTCCTCCAATGGACTTTTTGTTTATAACAGCCCCTCCCAATTGCCTCTGCTCCTTTGTAAAAGTTTCCTCTCACTTGCTTTAGTGGACTTCTGTATGTTTCGCCAGAGTTTGCTTGTCCCAAACTGCGATTCTCTGTGCTCCTGCATAAACCCACTTGTCTGGTAAAATGCTGTTTTGTTGTTTTCGGTTAACAAGGGCATTATGCTAGAAGAAATAGACCAGTCACAAAAGGACAAATATTGTATGATTCCACGGATGTGATATCCTTAACGGTAGTCAAAATCATAAGAGACAGAAAGTAGAGTAGTAGGTTCTGGGGACTGAGAGAAGGGGAAAATGAAAAGTTAATGAATTGTTGTTTAATGGGCATAGAGTTTCAGTTTTACAAGATGAAATGAATTATGGAGCTGGATATGGTGATGTTTGCATAACATTATGGATCTATTTATACCACTGATCTGTACAATTTTAAATGGTTAAGATGATAAATTTTATGAGTATTTTTACTATAATTTTTCAAATCTCAAAAAATATATACAGGGTATTGTCCAAAAAAAAAAAAAAAATCTAGTAAAGACATGAATTTGAGCAAACTCCAGGAGATAGTGAAGGATAGGCAAGCCTGGCGTGCTGAAGTCCATGGGGTCGCAAAGAGTCAGAACAACTGAGAAACTGAACAACAGTAAAGACCCACCTCCAGGACCTGGCTCCAGAAGCTCTTCCCTCTTCTCTCTCAAGATTTTAAACATTACATATTTATGGGTGAGTTGGGGTTACAGGCTTTGTAGAGCTGGATTCCCCCCTTCCCCACCCCAGCCTCCAGAAGAGTAAAAGAAAAGTAGCTCCATGTATTGCAAAATTAGAACTAGAAGTTTGAGTTGCCTAGACTCTGACTTCATAAGGGTGGAGGGAAACCTGTGGCCCTGCTATTCTTCACGGCAAGTAGCTGCCCCCTGCCCCAGGGGAGGATGAGGACTGGAATCTGTCCCTACCCTAGAGCTTAGCCTTAATGGAAATGAAGAGCAGTTTCCATTCTGCTGTTCCCTTACCCTGTGCGCATACAACCTAGAGTATTAGGGAAAATAGACCTTCCATCTCCAAGTGTGGGGGAGCAGGAGAGCTATTAAGAACCCCACTGTGGGCCTTGATCAGCTCCTTGTCCCAGATGAAAAGTGTTAAGAGGTTACTGCCCTTCCTTCCTGTCTCAACCTAGAGTTTGGGCAAACAATTCTGTGAGAAGGGTAACAATGCATGAACAAGTCTGCAGTAGCCCTGGCTATTTGACTGCTGGACCCCGGCCAGAAGGAGCACAGGGCAGGCCTTTAAAAACTGGAGGGGAAAGAAGATGTGCTATTTGCAGGCTTGGAGAAGAGATCTGTTCCTATGTCCGAGCAGCATCCAGGTCTCTTTCCAGCCACTGGATAGAAGTGGCTTCCAAGCTAGAGACATCGAACTTGAGCCCTGACATAGCAAGTTCTCCCCATGCTCTCTCTCTACAAGGCAGCACAACTCCAAAGAGGTTCAGGTTCGGGGGTATTTTCTCAGAATCAGAGGCACTGTTGTTGCTGCAGTTCAGAAAATGTCATCAGTGTCGAGGAGAAGTAATTCTGGAAGGGTACTAGATGGAGGTATGATCTGGAGATATATATGTATGTGAGTGTGTGTGTGTGTGTGTGTGTGTGTATTTTAATGTGGATCCCGGGAAGAGCAAGTAAAGCCTAAATATATGTTAGGATCTGTCTTCTGATGTTACCCCATCCGGAAACAATATGAACTTGACCCTGACATCTCCTCCTTGGTGGCACCATGGGAAAGAGGAGACCCTCCCTATGCAGACTACATGCCTGTCATGACGATTTCATTGTGGGGTAGAGAAATCCTCCAGTAGTGGTAGGAGTGTTCATGAGGGAAGCACATGCTGCCTTAGAGGAAAATGAGGCAGACAGTGAGAAAGAGGCTGAGGTAGAATGCCTCGGAAATGAATAAAGGGAGGCAAAGGACAGCCAGCCTGGTGGTAATGAATGAAAACATCCCCATCATCTTCATCTTCACCATCTACTCACACACACTAAAGGATCCAGGTGCCATGTCCTTGTGGCTCCGTGGTAAACTCCAGACCACACTGATGCACCTCTGCCAAAGTGTGTGTGGAACTTGTCTTTGAGCACAAAGATGTGAGAGATGTCTTCAGGCCGGTCACCACTCATTTGGGAAGATGAACCTGGTGCCTTCCATCCATGCTTGATGAGAGTATGCACGATCTTGTCCTTCACCTGGACAGCTTGCCCATCAGGAACAAGGTGCCCTCGTGTGTCTGCTTGGGCAGCCATCCATCGCCTGTGGGCTCAGTCGCTTCAGTCATGTCTGACTGAGATACCATGGACTGTAGCTCGTCAGGCTCCTCTGTCCATGGGGTTCTCTAGGCAAGATTACTGGAGTGGCGTGCCATGCCCTTCTCCAGGGGATCATCTTGACCCAGGGATCAAAATTGATCTCCCGTGTCTCCTGCCTTGCAGGTGCTTTCTTTACCCACTGAGCCACTCAAGACACCCGCATCTCATGCACCACAGGCAGACCTCCTGAGAGCACAGTGATTCTAGGGCTCTGCTAGAACCTCTACCCCGACCAATTAAGTTAAAGGAGCCAAAGGTACCACATGGCTCCCCAAACTCATCCACTTTCAGGTCATCTAGGTTGAAGTAGTTGGAGGGCTGAATGGAGAAGCTGGTGGTTAAAAAAAAAAAAAAAATCCAGCCAAAGTGGAGTCATAAAAAGGGAGACGTTAGTGTGGCGGTTCTCGTGAACAGTGTCATGGAAGAGATGAGTGACGCACCATTGCTAGTTTTGGCCTGCAGGGGACGAGGAATTAGGGCCATGAAGCTCATCCCAGCTCATCCCAGCTCCACCCTGGTCTCTTCACTCTGATGGGATCAAGGACCTGGAGCAGCAAACCGCAGCTTTTAAAGAAAGGCTCAGGCTTACACAGCAAGCAGAGCCTCTGGGCTGGGGTGCTGCTCATAGCAATACATTTATCTTAAAAAAAAAAAAAAAAATCCAGCCAAAGTGGAGTCATAAAAAGGGAGACGTTAGTGTGGCGGTTCTCGTGAACAGTGTCATGGAAGAGATGAGTGACGCACCATTGCTAGTTTTGGCCTGCAGGGGACGAGGAATTAGGGCCACGAAGCTCATCCCAGCTCATCCCAGCTCCACCCTGGTCTCTTCACTCTGATGGGATCAAGGACCTGGAGCAGCAAACCGCAGCTTTTAAAGAAAGGCTCAGGCTTACACAGCAAGCAGAGCCTCTGGGCTGGGGTGCTGCTCATAGCAATACATTTATCACCACACATTCATCATTTTATTCCCCCAATGTGAAGTTCACAGAAGCCAAATCACCCTCCAGGTGGAGAAGATAGGACTGGAGAACTGGGAGGATGGGCCCCCATGGCCAGTGACCTTTTCCACGCACCCCATGGCTGAAGCACTTTTCAAGTGTGAGTGGGTGGATGAGAAGGGCCATGTGACCAACCTCAGGTCACATTAAGTGGGAAATTTCTTCCAAAAAATGAGCCATAAAGAATATGTTGAGCTATATTCAGTAGACTATCTGTAAATTTGTTAGTCATTCTGGAATTATTACAGGTGTTGTATATGCCTTCCTGATATATGCAATGCATAACTAACATATAATCTACTTGTGATACTTTTATACTTATATATTTCATTAAAAACTAAGATTTCCAGCATACAAGACAAAGGAAGTAGTCTAAATATAAAATCAAACAGGTCTGGGTTGTGGTCAGACATTCTGCACTTCTAGCAAGCTTCTGGGGGCAGCTGAGGCTGTTGGTCCATTCTGGATTCTGAGTATCAAGATTCTAAGGTTCTCACATTAACCATGAGGTTGAAGGTCTTGATGTTAGAGTTTAATGTGTTGGCTATGTGTGTGGTAATTTCTAGGGCAGAGGTTCTCAGCCAGGAGGGATTTTGCCTTCCACTGTGTATGCCGTACTGGAGACATTTCTGTTCACGGAGGAGGGGTGGTGCTGTGACTGCTGACTAGTGAGTGGACGCTAGGGATGCTGACAAACGTCCTAAAGGACAGCCTCCACAAGTAACTATCCAGCTGAAAACCTCAGTAGTACTTAGGTGGGGAAATACTGCCCCAGGGGAACCTCTAAAAGCAAGCAGAGTCGGTGGATTCCAAACCAGGAGAGAAGAGAAATGAATTGGTAAAATAAATCCTAAGTCAATCAGCAAAGAGGTAATTAAAAAAAGAAACATATCCATTCATCTGCTGATGGACAACTAGGTTGCTTCCATGTCCTGGCTATTATAAACAGTGCCGCAATGAACATTGGGGTACACGTGTCTCTTTCAATTCTGGTTTCCTTGGTGTGTATGCCCAGCAGTGGGATCGCTGGATCATAAGGCAGTTCTATTTGCAATTTTTTAAGGAATCTCCACACTGTTCTCCATAGTGGCTGTACTAATTTGCATTCCCACCAACAGTGTAAGAGGGTTCCCTTTTCTCCACACCCTCTCCAGCATTTATTGCTTGTTGACTTTTGGATCGCAGCCATTCTGACTGGTGTGAAATGGTACCTCATTGTGGTTTTGATTTGCATTTCTCTGATAATGAGTGATGTTGAGCATCTTTTCATGTGTTTGTTAGCCATTCGTATGTCTTCTTTGGAGAAATGTCTATTTAGTTCTTTGGCCCATTTTTTGATTGGGTCATTTATTTTTCTGGAGTTGAGCTGCATAAGCTGCTTGTATATTTTTGAGATTAGTTGTTTGTCAGTTGCTTCATTTGCTATTATTTTCTCCCATTCAAAAGGCTGTCTTTTCACCTTGCTTGTAGTTTGCTTTGTTGTGCAGAAGCTTTTAATTTTAATTAGATCCCATTTGTTTATTTTTTCTTTTATTCTCAGTATTCTGGGAGGTCGGTCATAGAGGATCAGATGAATGGATAAGAAAGCTGTGGTACATATACACAATGGAGTGTTACTCAGCCATTAAAAAGAATACATTTGAATCAGTTCTAATGAAGTGGATGAAACCGGAGCCGATTATACAGAGTGAAGCCAGAAAGAAAAACACCAATACAGCATACTAACACATATATATGGAATTTACAAAAATGGTAACGATAACCCTGTATGCAAGACAGCAAAAGAAACACAGCTGTATAGAACAGACTTTTGGACTCTGTGGGAGAGGGAGAGGGTGGGATGATTTGGGAGAATGGCATTGAAACATGTATAATATCATGTAAGAAATGAATCACCAGTCTAGGTTCAATACAGGATACAGGATGCTTGGGGCTGGTGCACTGGGATGACCCAGAGAGATGATATGGGCAGAGAGGTGGGAGGGGGGGTCAGGATTGGGGACTCGTGTACACCTGTGGCAGATTCATGTTGATGTATGGCAAAACCAATACAGTATTGTAAAGTAAAATAAAGCAAAATTTTAAAAAATTAAAAATTAAAAAAAGAAAGAAACATAGAATAGAAGAAATAGAAAGCATAAAGGGAGGCAGCAGATTTAGGTGCAAATATATTCATTAAGTATATTAAGTATAACTGGAACTAAGTATCAGTTAACAAAGATCATCAGAATAGATTTTCCAAAAATATGCCATTTATAATTGCTATATATAAAACTTAAGGATGCAGAAAGTTTTAAAGTAAAAGGATGGAAAAAGCATGGCATGAAAATACTAATCGAAAGAAGCTGATGCATCTATATTAATTTCAGAGAAACAAGACTTGACATGAAAAGGTCTTGCTCGGTATAAAGAAGCAGTTTCATAATGATAAAAGACTGAATTCACCAAAAATACAAAAAGTCTTCATTTTATGCCTCTATAAACATGGCTTCAAAATATATAAAGCAAAAATAAAACAGAAAGAGCAGGCAATTCTATAATTAAAAGTGGGAGTTAAGCAATTTCCTTAGTATTAATTTGTTAAAAGCTGAATTAATTTAGAAATGAATAGCAGGCCTGCCTACCACAAACAATAAACCTGGCCTTTTGGACTTTGCAGAATGTTGCTTCCATTGCTGACTATACCTCTTAAAGACACAAAAGAATTTATAAAACTCAACCACATATTGGGCCCAAAGTAAGTCTTGGCTATAATCAAAGGATTTTTAAAAATACCAAACATATCCTCTAATTATAGTGCAATGAAGATAGAAATTGATAGCGAATGTGTTAGAAAGTCTTCTTGAAAACAGCACGTGAAACAGTCATCCCTCAGTATACGCGGGTTAACCCCAGAATCCTCCATGAATACCAAAATCCATGTATGCTCGAGCCCCTTATGTTTAACAGTTGCACACAACCTACACACATCCTCTTGTATACTTTAAATCATCTCTAGATTACTTATAATACCTACTGCAATGTAAATGACTCAATGGACATGATTTTGAGCAAACCCTTGGAGACAGTGAAGTACAGTGAAGCCTGGTATGCTGCAGTCCACGGGGTTGCAGAGAGTTGGACACAACTGAGCGACTGAACACAAATGCAGCAAGTACAAGTTCTGATGTTTGAAACTTTCTGGAATTTTTTTCCAAATATTCTTGACCCAAGGGTATGGAGGGTGGAGAGAGGAGAAAACAATTATATTTTATTCTTACAAATCCACTTACCTAAACCAGGGTAGCCAGATAGGGCTTGGTGGTGGCTTTTCATAGAGACATAATTCATATACCATAAAACTCTATCGGGCACAACTGCATAGGTGTTATTTATCAAGTGGGGGAACCATCTCCACTAACTCCAGGACATTTCATCACCTCCAGAAGAAACCTGATACCCACTATGGAGTCACTTTCCATTGCCCACCCCCTACTCGCTGACCTCAGCTACTTTGTCTCTACAGATTTACCAATCTGGACATGTCCTGTAAATGAAAGCACACCATATACAGCCTTTTGTGTCTGGTTCCTTTCGCTCAGCACGTTTGTTTTTTTGTTGTTGTTGTTTTGTTTTTCAGGTTCCAACATGTTGTAGCACATGTCAGTCCTTATTTTTATCCTAAGAACTATCCATTATATGGATACATTTACCCATTCATCAGTTGATAAACATTCGAATGGGTTCCACATTTTGACTTGTGAACAATCTTACCAACATTTGTGTGCGAGCTCTTGTGTGGCCACGCTTTCAGTTCCCTCAGGAATATGTCTCGCAGTGGAATTGGCTTGGTAATGTTTTCCATAGCGGGGTCCAGCATTTTACATCCTCATCAGCAGTATGAGGATTCCAGTACCTCCACATCCTCACCAAACCCCTGTTATCATCTGCAATAATCCAAATGATTTTCATGTTGATCCTGTATCCTGCCCATCTTGCTAAACATGTTTGCCACTGTGCTGTGCTCTATTGTGTCTGACTCTCTGTGGTCCCATGGACTGTAGCCTGCCAGGCTCCTCTGCCTATGGAATTTTCCAGGCAAGAATACTGGAGTGGGTTGCCATTTCCTTCTCCAGGGGATCTGGCTACCCAGGTCAAATCTGCATCTCTTAAATCTTCTGCATGGTAGGTGGATTCTTTACCACTAGCACCACCTGGGAAGCCCAAACAGTGGTGGCTGTTTTTTTTTTTTTTTTTTTCCTTAGTGGATTTGTTAGGATTTCTTATATATAAGATCATGTCACCTGCAAAGTTTTACTTCTTCCTTTCCAATCTGCAAGCCTTTGCTTTTCCTTGACTAAATATTCTGGCTAGAATTTCCAGTATGGTCTGCAGAAGTGGCAAGAATGTTTTATTCCTGATCTTATGGGGAAAACACTCATCTTTCATCTCTTAAGTACTGTTAACTGTGGGGTTTTGGAGATGCCTTTTATCAGTTTAAGGAGGTTCCCTTCTATTCCTAGTTTGAGTGTTTTTAATCATAAAAAGGGGTTGCTGCTGCTGCTGCTAAGTCACTTCAGTCGTGTCCAACTCTTAGTGACCCCATGGACTGCAGCCCACCAGGCTCCTCCGTCCATGGGATTTTCCAGGGGAGTACTGGAGTGGGGTGCCGCTGCCTTCTCTACAAAAAGGGATTAGATTTTGCCAAATGCTTTTTCTGCATCAGTTGAGATGATCATGTGGTTCTCTCTGCATTTTATTCTACTGACATGGTATATTACATTGACTTTCTTGACATTAAACTAAACTTTAATGTTTGAGATAAATTATATTTGGTCATGGTATACAATTCTTTTTATATGCTGCTGAATTCAGGCTGTCAGCATTCTTGTATCTATGTTTCGAAGAGATAAATGCTCTGTAGATTTCATTTTGGTGTTTTCGTCTGGCTTTAGGTATCAGGGCAATATTGGCCTCAAAGTAAACTGGGAAGTGCTTCCTCCCCTTCTGTTTTTGGAAGAGTTTGAGAAGAACTGGTTATTAATTTTGCAAATGTTTGGGTAGATCTCAGTGAAGCCATCGGGGCATGTGCTTCTCTTTGTGGATGTTTTTTATTACTGATTCAGTATATTCCATGGATTCCAAAAACAAGGACATTTCTGCTGTACTTTCTATTCCACAGAAAAGGGATAATACTCTACACAGCGTCCAAGTCAGCTTTTGTCAGTAGAGTAGTTCAGGTCAGATCAGGTTCTGCCCCCAGTGATTCATACAAAAGAATTTCTACAATGTGCATCACAGCTCCCGCAGTGCTAAGCCAGCCATGGCCCACTCGGCCTCATCTAACTTGTAGGGCCAGCTTCTAACTTGGCTGGGCTGAAGAGGATCTTAGATTACCAGAGGAAACTGAGGCATTTTCTTTCCTCTGGGAGGTTTGTGGAGTTCTGGTGTGGTCACTCTGTAAGAGCCCACATCACACACCCTACACACGCTGAGGCTGTTCTCCCATCTGGAAGACACAGCTGGACAGGGGCGGACTGATGACAGGCGTGTGCTGAGACTGGACATTCTGATGAGAACCAAGGACAGGAGAGACGGGCCTTCCTTCCGGCTACTCTTTGTGTAATTTCTTGTGGTTTGGAAAGGGGAAGTGGCATCAAGTCCACTTCCTCGATCCCTCTGCCCTCTGTCCTCGACCGCGGCCCAGACGAGGTCTTCATCTTCCAGGACCATCATCCCAGCCTCTTCCCTGGCTCCGGGCTTTGTTGACCCTGGAAAGATCTCCCCAAGTCTTACTGGACCCCGTCCCTCAGGGACAAGTTCAAGTCCCCCACCCTGCTACTTAGAGGCTCCTCAGGATCTGACTCCTACGTACTTACTTCTCCACGCTCGCTGTGCCACTCGGTCTCACTTTCCCACTCTGCACACCGAATTACTTGTTCCCCTGACAAGTGACGAGGAAAGGCTTTCCAGGTAGAGGTTCGCGTTACAGGCAAAAGACTGAGATGCTGAAGCATGTGTGGGTTTGCAGGAACCAAGAACGTTTCCCAGGGAGTAGTGGGTGCTGAGACTGGGAAGATCTGAATCCTGGGTGCCAAGGTGACTGCATCCTTCCCTTTACTCCCCTAATCCAGGCGTCACCAAGTCCCAATCTGCCTCCTTGGGAATCTTCCTTGTCACCCTCATTACCTGCCAATTCGGATGCTGTCACTACTTTGCCAAAATGCCTGTGGTTTCTTCTGCCTTCCAGCGTAAAGTGTCTATCTTTAGCTCTTTCCAAAATACATGCCTTGGAGTCAGCCTCATCTCCTTACGGTCTCGATGCCTCTGCTCACCAGCAGTGGAGCTCAGCTATTTCTGGACCACACGTGAGGACTGTTACATCCACAGTTTGCAATGGACCACACTCAGCGCTCACATCTTGAGCGGCCCCTCCCACACTGACTCGGGCTTGGCCACGTGACTTGACTTGGCCTGTGATGCTAGCAGGGGCTTAAAAGGCACTTGGAAACTGGAACTTGTTCTCCTGGAAACTGCTCTGGAGCCATCAGCCATCAGATAAAGACATCCAGCCACCCTGGAGCAGCCAAATGCTGGGAGAAGATACAGCAGGCCTTGGCTGAGGGCCAGACGCGGGAGTGAAGAAGTCACCTTGAAGGTTGCAGCCCTAGTAGACACCACATGGAGCAGAACCTTCCTAACGAGCCAAGCCCAGACTGCAAAATGACGAGGGATGATATGTTTCACTGTTTTAAGCCACTGAGTTTTGGGGGATGGGTTGAAAGGCAGGAAAATATAACCAGGACACCATGGATCATTCATTACTGGTAGGCTGCTGGCTACGCCAGCACATTCAACATCATGCTGCAAGTGATTACACTACCCTTGTCCCCACCCCACACACTCTTCACTCACTCAGTCTTTCAAGTATTTATATTTAGGAAGGCACATGTATGTGTGCGTGAGGCAGGGGGGTGTGGAGAGCAATGGGCTGAGTTTAAACCACAGGCCCTGTCCTTAGGAAATGAATGTCAGCTAGCACAATGAGGAAGAGGGTCTCCTTCGCCCTCACCCCCTAGGGTTTGACCTGCTCTAACAAAGAGCAGGGACTCAGTAACACGAGAGCTCGCTGGTGAAAATCACCTGCCCCCGAACGCCAAGGTCCCTGTCATCCTGCAAGGCCAGATTTCACTCGGGTGTCATGTCCTCTGTGAAACTTTACACACACCATCTGCATCATCTGCTGCTCCCTCTGCAGGGCTCTTTGGTCCCTGCATCAGTTAGGATCTAGGTGACTTGCCAAGTGATGAAACCCCAAAGTCACTTATACATTTAACTCCGCCAGGTGACGGGTAGCCCGTGTGGGCCTAGACAGCATTAGAATCATGGGCCCCGCCTGTCGTGCACTGCTGCCTTGCTGGGCCTGCACTTCTGGGCTCATGTCCTGGCCTGGGATGGCTGCACCCACTCCCGCCATCAGGCCACATTCAGGGGCTCAGCAGGGAGGCGGAGGCATTATTTCCCCACTTAGGAACGCTTTCTAGAAGCTGCCCATGCCGTTTCTGTTCCCATATTACTGGCCCCAATTTAGCTGCAATGCCACACCAAATTTCAAGAGACCCTGTGAAAATGCCTTGAATCCAGGCAGCCATGTGCCCAACTCAAAATACAGGTATCTAATCAGTACTAAAGAAACAGAAGAATAGACACAGACAGAGAACCAGTGGTTCTGTCTAGCCACAGTCCCCAGCCTGCTCTGTTGCACCCCTGATGATCCTGAGAGCTCCTGGCCCATTCTTCTCATACGTCAAACATTGCCCACTCAGTGTGTATTACCTCATTTAGTCTTCATTCCTGCCCCGTTCAATCTAGATTCTGTTACCCTCATTTTACAGTCCTGCAATCTGAGACTGGGCACCTACTCAAGGCCACACAGCTACTAACGGAAGGACAAGGATCTGGACGCAGGCAGCCTGGCACCAAAGCACCTGCTCTAACCACCACACACTCAGCAAGCCTCTGTGAAACCTAAGTGCACCTCAGGACTCCACTGGCCCCTGGGGCCAGGGGCACTCCCATCAGCTTCCCAGGGAATCCTCCTCACTCGCAGGATAGGGGTGTGGCAAGTCCAGTCAGTCCTCGCCAGACAGAAGCGCAAGGCTAGGGCCCTAAGGTGGTGCCCCCTTCTCCATCTAGTGACTAAGACCAGAGGACCAGCTATTTCTAGACCTTTATTTCTCTGTGAAAAGGGGGGAAAGGGAATAAAATAAAACGGCACAATTGACACAAAAAAACCAGCGAGAGGGAGGGAGGGAGGTGGAGGAGATGGGGGAGGGGTCCCCATACAGCAGCAGGAGCCGGCGACCTGGGATGCTCGCGCCTCTCCCTCAGAAGGCGGGAGTGGCCCCTTCCTCCCAGGGTCTCTGCTCTGTCCCACCTTGTGCGCCCCCAGCCCTGTAGGGGGTGGATGTCCCAGGCTGAGGGAGGAACCGTGCCGGGGGAGGGACCTGGGGTCAGACCATGCACAGGGAGTGACAGCCAAAGGCCCCCCACTGTCCCCCCAGGGAGGAGCCTGGCGGGGGAGGGCGGACACCGGAGGCTGGCG
>SJXQ01004606.1:0-41958 GCA_006408695.1 Aepyceros melampus | reverse complement strand
TGTCCAGCTCCAGCACCTTGGCAAATTCTCCCAGCTTGGAGGCTGCGGCCCGCCGCACCATGGGGGTGTCATCTGAGCACAGGTTCCGGAAGTACCTGGGCGGGTAAAGGGGGCTCAGGAGGAGGAAACCCTGGAATCTCAGGCAGCCCTGCAGCTCCTGGCTTTGCCCAAGTGATCCTGACCCAAGTGACAGCCTCTGAGTCTCCCCAGCCCTACACGAAGGAACTGATAACAGAACCCACCCCACTGGGCCACTGAGGTTTAAACGAGACGCCGTGTGAGAGACACCCAGCCATCTCTCTGCGTGCTGGTCTACAGCAAGCCGCAGCTGCTGATTCTATTATTGTGACCACATAAAACTGCTCAGCTAAGAGGCTGCACTGAAGCTTCTCAGAGCGTTTCCTTTCCAGCACCGACTGCTTCCAGTTAAAGAGACGCGAGAGGCCCAGAACAGCCCTCCAAGCGCCTGCGAGCAGTTGCACACTGCGGTCCTGGCCAGAGTGATGGCTCAGGGGCTGGGCGTGCTGCCCACAGTTCAGGACGATGGTGGAAGGACAGGAGTCCAGAAGGAGGGGAGGAAACACACATTAATGGGAGATTTTAATCCAATTAAAAATACTGGTTCTTCCACAGGCCAAATCTCAAGTGCAAGCAATTTTCCGGGGTTCAGCCAAGAGGGAGAGAGGTGGTGGAGGCGGCGGCCTCCCATCTGCCACACCAAGACAGGCCTACAACTGCACCACACGTCACTGGCTGGGCGCCTGCCATGTACCAGAGTCTGTCCTAAGTGTTTTATACACAGTAATACATTTAAATAACCAACAGGAGGAAGAACCATCATTGTCTCCATTTCCTAAATGAGCAGGAGGCAGTGCCTGGACTAACACCCGTCCGTGTCCAGACACCAGCTCTCTGAGGGCTGGCAGAGCTCAGGGGCTTCTGGGCGCTGGATGGGCCTAACAGAGCCTGAGGCTTGAGAGAAGGGGACAAGCAGAAGCGGGAGATGGGGTCTCGCCAGGGCCAGCAGCCGGGGGACTCACTGTCGAAGCTCCGCCTTAACGGCACTGGACACGCGGGGGTAGCAGACGGAGAAGAGGCCGCAGGCTGAGGTGCGGGAGGTGAACCAGTCGCCGCCCGCCAGCCGCTTCACCAGGGGCACAAAGTGGGCCTCGAGGTCGGAGGGGGAGTGCTCGTGCGAGATGGCCCGCAGGGACTCCACTGCCTTATCCCGCACCACCGTCTCCTCCACCGTGGCCAGCGACTCCAAGGGCGGCTGTAGGGCAGAACAGGTCAGCGCACAGCTCCCCTCGAGCCCCCCCGAGCTCCCGGCTGCACCCCTTCAGGGACTCAGCTCCTCCGACAGGCTTTCCCTGATCACCAGAGGACCGCGCGCACCCAGTGTCTCCTCTCTGAAGAATCACAACAGAGAACCT
This sequence comes from Aepyceros melampus, assembly GCA_006408695.1. Classification (NCBI taxonomy): domain Eukaryota; kingdom Metazoa; phylum Chordata; class Mammalia; order Artiodactyla; family Bovidae; genus Aepyceros; species Aepyceros melampus. The sequence continues at coordinate 40,525 of SJXQ01004606.1, read as the reverse complement.
CACGCACAGGTCCTTGAAGGCGCTTCAGTGGGGTATACAACCCCCCAAGCTATACATGTCACCTTCTGAGAGGGCCACAGCTGTCCCTGGCATCTCCAAGTGCACTAATAGTCACTGATGTTGATGGCAGTGTTTATTTACTGCATGTTCATAGCAGGGCCACAGCTCCAGCGGTGCTGGTTCTAACTCACCTGAGTCCTATGAAGCAGGTCCTGTTACTGTCTCCATTCTAAACTAACAGGAAACTGAGGCACAGGCAGGCTAAGTAACTTGCCAGAGATGTGATAGTGACAAGCCAGGATATAAACCGGGCCAGCTGGCTCCAGAACCTCCAAAGGGCTAAAGGGCAGAGCTGTGGTTTCCGACAGGCAACCACACAAGGATCTCACGATACTGGGGAACCTGGGGCTCAAGACTTGTTACTGCAAGGCCTGGAGTGATCGTGTCTCTTTAGGGACATGTGACTGGCTGACCATGAGGTCACCTGGAGCCCAGCAGACCTCCTAGCACAGAGAAGGAATGCAGGAATTACTGACTTAAAGAAGGGAGACTCAATTTTTATCCTAATCTGTTCAAATAAACATGTAGGTGGAAACTTGTGGTCTGAAGTCAACCTGGCTTGACAGGGACAGAAAGCAGAAAGAAATAATAACTGGAGATGTTTCCAGAACCCAGGCAGGTGACTGACTGCAGCAACGGGCAAAGGTGACAAGCCCTGTGACTTGGGGCAGCAGGGGCAGAGACTGGCTGGAGAGCGTCCAGTCCAGGGAGCAGAGCTGCTTCCAGCTTCCAGCTCTGCCAACTGTCACAGGGGGACATGGCCAGGGAAAGCAAATCTCGGGGTTTCCAAAAGCAGCCAAAAGGGCCAGGCTCTTACATGTGAAAAAGAAATCTCATTTGACACAAGCTTCAACATGGATGAACTCCTTGAAGACGTTATACTAAATGCAATAAGCCTTTCACAAAAGACTACATAATGTATGCTTCCTTACGTGAGGTGACACATTTTACAAACTGAAGGTGTGTGGCAAGCTTGCATCCACCAAGTCTATCAACATCAACTTTTCCAACAGCATTTGCTCACTTTGAGTCTGTATCACATTTTAATAATTCTCAAAATACTTCAAACATTTTCATTATTAATGTATTTATTATGATGATCTGCAATCAGTGACCTTTGATGTTACTACTACAAAAAGACTACAACTGCTGAAGGCTTAGATGATGGCTAGTGTTTTTTGGTGAGAAAGTATTTTTTAACTAAGATATGTATCTTTTTTTTTGACAGAACGTTACTGCACATTTAATAGACAACAGTAAAGTGTAATCATAACTTTTATATGTACTAGGGAACAAAAAAATTCATGTGACTCATTTTATTGCAACATTCACTTTCTTTATTATGGTGGTTTGGAACTAATCCCGCAATTTCTGAGGTATGTCTGTAGGCAGACTCGAAGAGACAGCAAGCGGAATGGTGGCTGGGGGCGGGTGTGAGGAGCTTGGGAGTTTCTGCTTGATGAGTACAGTTTCTTTGGGGAAGATGAGAAAGTTCTGGAGATGAACAGTAGCGATGGCTGCACCACATTATGCATGTACTTATTGTCATGGGCAAAGAGTGGTGAAAACAGTCCTGCTTCTTAATAATAGTAACTATTTATCACCATTATTACTAATAATGGTTCTATTAATAATGGTCACTAATTATTACTAACTCACCGTGAAAAAAAATTTTTAAATCAAAAACAAATTTTTTACAGTCTCATAAAAAATGTGGCAAGATTTCTTATACCACTAAAAGAAAGCCTGCAGACTAACTACAAAACACCATCAAGAGCAGATGCCAAAACATGAGGCTGTATCTTTAGGGATCACGAAAGACAGAATTACAGGGGGCAATGGCGGTTCTGAGGAACAGTGAAAACCGAGCAACCTCCAAGGTTCTTTAAACCCAGGCCACAGGACTGGAGCGCCTCCTCCCTTCCCTTCTCCCGAACAGCAGTTACTCTCAGTATCTGACCATCTCTGACCTCCACCATCACCCAACACAGGGTTACATGGACAGGAACTCAGGAAAAGTCACAGGGACAAGCCTGGAATCCCAGCTCTGCCACTCACTAGCAGTGTGACTGTCTTCCCATCCAAGTACTAACCAGGACCAACTCCTGCTTAGCTTCCGAGATCGATGAGATCGGGCGTGTAGACAGTGTGACTGTCTCTACCCCAAAGCGTGGACAGGATGACAATGGAGCTGACATCTCTGAGTGCTTACTACATGCCGAGTACTGCACTAAGGCTTCTTGCGGTGGTCCTCAACGTAAGTTCTAAGGACTCCCTTTCTACAGATGAGGAAAGGACAGCACAGAGAAGTCAGGTGACTTACAAGTCACCCAGCAAGTAAGTGGAGCCTGACTCCCAACTGAAAACCTCACATGCAGAGAACCAGGTGGGGCCTGGCACTGCTCAGACATGCCCAGTCAACAGTGAGGAAGACGGGTGCGTTTTTGTTCAAATATAGTAAAAGCCTGCTGACCTGCTGTGTTTAAGTGAATGATCAAGGCCCCTCTGTTCAGAGAAGATGATCCCGGCCTGGCCTGCACTCTCCCCTCCCTGCGAGGATCCTGGTTTTGACACCCCAGGGCCTGGCAGGGGCCCCCCCAGCTTCCAGACTCACCAGCAGGCAGTGCACATACTCGGGGCCTCCGACCAGAGTGGTGAAGGTGCCCAGCTGCTCCGCCAGGGCCAAGAGGACCTCATCCTCATCGTAGATGGTGTCTGCGGGACAAGACAGACTGGGTTACAGTCCCACCCCACAGCGGACTTCCCCTGGGGGACAAGCGTGCCCCAGTCTGCTTCCTCAACCTGGCAGCCACCCTCTACCTGGGCGGGCAGAGATGGCGGGGGGCGGGGCGTGGGAATGAGTGATTAGGTGTGCGATGCTAGGGGAGAGAGACCACCAATACTGTCAAGTTCAGAGCCAGCGTGACTTGATAGATATCCTGAGTCACTTCCTAACTACACGACCAATTAAGTCACTTCATCTCTCCACACTTCAGTTGCCTCATCTATAAAATGAGGGCAAAAGTCTTACCTGCCTTAAGAAGTTACTGTGAGATAACCTTGACAACGATGGTGGCATAGAGTACAAGCTCTGTGAACAAACTTAATTCTCACAAGAAAGGGTTTAGAACACTCTCTGGCATATCGTCAGTTTATAGTAAGTAGTAGCTAATATTACTGTTATTATTGTTTAATGTTTACATCAACGCTATAGCATATGATGACCATGCCTGTTTCATACATAAAAACTCTATGGAACAGAGAAGTTAAGTAATCTGCCTAAAGTCACCAGCTTCTAACTTCAAACCAGGCTCCATCTGCCTTCAGACTCCCTTCCATCAGTCCCTGCGCCAGCCCCCAGCGCCCAGCACACGGCACTTAAAACTTATCTGTTAAACTCACAGACAGGTTTCTCTCCTATCTGGCAGGAACCACCCCCAGAAGCCCCCACTCAGCGTGGGCCCCAGGATTCCACTGTACCTGTAAGGAAAGGCAGAAGCTCACTGCGGGTCCTTTCAACCCCGAGGGCCAAAGCAATGGTGGACAGCTTCTTGATGCTGTTGAGGCGAAGCTAATGAGAAGAAGAAAAGGAAGGGAGAATGTCAGCAAGCCCACACTAAGGTGATAGTTTTGGACCCAGTCGGCCGCTGGAAGCCTCTCTAAGCACGTGTAGGGCGCTGAGTAATGCAAGCCTACCAAGTGACTGTGTGACCTTGAGCTGTTAAATTACAGCAGCAGCCTCAGCAACAGTATCCAATGGATCTCACTGAGCCAACACCCCCTTCAGCACTTTCCAGGATCACTCTGTCTGATGCTGTGCCTGCATGCCCAAGCTCCCCACCCTCCTACCTGTGCCTACTCTTTGGCTCAACACCACTAACATACTCCACCTTGTGCTCTTAGCAGCAGCTACATTCCCAGCTTACTGTGCTGGGCCCAGTCCCAGGCAGAGTACTCAGTTGCATATCTCATTTCTCTCTCACGACAAGCTGAGGGCAGAGGGTTACAGGCCCTACCACAGGAGAGCAAACAGGCTCAGGGCGTGAAGGTCCCTTCTAAGGGTCACAGAGCTCTGTGGCATGGAGCGGGGACTGTAACCCAGTGATGGGTTAGATGGGTAGATGGTGGTTAACAGTGGTGACAACAGAACAAACAATATTATAATGACACTGCTATAGAAACAAGACTAGCATTACCAATAGTAATTCCACTAGCACGGTGGGTTGAACAGTGACTGCAAAAAGGTATGTCCCAGTCCTAACCCTCAGCAGTGGTAAATGTGAAATATGCAAATGTAACTAAGCATCTCGAGATCATCTTGAATTTGGGGCAGGGGATGGTGGTGATGCTGTGCAACATTAGAAAAGTGTATGTCTACCCCTAGTTCCTGGCTCCTAAACCCCTGCAGCTTTCTAAGAGACAGGAACACAAGGAGCATCTCTTGTTCTGATGTTTGATTTTCGATTCTGGTTCCTGATACTGAGCCCCCAAATTCCTTGGAATTTCCTGGGTGATGGGAATGTCTCTTGTTCTAATGAGGTGACTCTGGCTGGGCTCCTGGATGGGGCTGGTCACCACAGAGAGCAAGCCATGCTCAGAAGCTGGGAACTTTCAGCCCCAAGCCCCATTCTCCCAAGAGGGCACTGACCAGATGATCAGTCACGTCCACGTGATGAAGCCTCTGTAAGAAACCTCAGAGTATGGGGCTTGGGGTGCACCCCCATAAACATAGGTTGATGCACCCCAACTTCAGGGGACAGACGTTCCCTTGACCTCGCCCTCTGCATCTCTTCACATGGCTGTTCATCTAGACTCTTTATCGCATCCTTTATTATGTAACAAACTGGTAAATGCAAGTGTTTCCTCACGTTCTGTGAGCTGTTCTAGCAAATAATCAAATCCACGGAGGGGGCCTGCTTTGATGCCAACTGTAGGACATCCAGCAGGTGTTGCCAAGAACTGCTTGATCAGGAAGAGGGAAAGCCATCTGGTGTCAGAAGTGCTAAGTGTGGGAGGGGTGTGAGAGGAAAGGAAAGACACGAGCCCAAAATCCAACGGCAGTGATTTACAAGAGACAGGAGAGAAGACGAAGAGACACAGAGGGGAAGGCCGTTTGAAGACAAGAGAGGGAGCTGGGGCGTGTCCACAAGCCAAGGAATTTGTCAAGAATGGCTGGCATACTCTTGAAGCTGGGGAGAGGCGCGGAGCCTCCTTAAAGAACCAACACAGCTAACACCTTGACCTTGGACTTCTTGAACCTCCTGAAAGAATCAATACAGCTAACACTGTGATCTCGGACTCCTTGAACCTCCCGAAAGTACCAATACAGTTAACACCATGATCTCAGACTTCTTGAACCTCCTCAAAGAACCAATACAGCCAACACCGTGATCTCGGACTTCTTGGACCTCCTGAAAGAACCAACACACCTAACACTGTGATCTCAGACTTGAACCTCCTGAAAGAACCAACACAGCTAACACCTGATCTCAGACCTCTGGCCTCCAGGCCTCAGGCTCAGAATGTTAGGGTCAGGACCTCATCTGATGCCCCCATCCCAGGGAACACAACCAGTGCTTCCTTTCCACCAGCGTGGAGGCAGGCTCGGGGGTGCAGACTGCTGCCTGAATGAGCACTGAGTGGGCCAGGACCCAACCCCAGTGCTCGGGTGGCCTAGCCACCTGGGAATCTCCCTTCCGTGTCTCCAGCCTGACAGCGGGGCTGCAGCCGTGAGCGCCTTTGCGGAGAGGGCAAGGCGACGCCCCGGTGGTGGGTAGGCCCGTCAGCCTCGCCAGCTCAAGCACAAGCCGGACTCCTCTCCAGAGGAAGCAAAGAAAGAAGGGAGTATGGCAAAGGGGGAGCAGCAAGGGCTCCCTCGGCCTGCTCTTCCCCAGGCCATGCGACTCTGAAGAGGGCGCAAAGTGCCTGGGACCCTGCACCCCCTCCGGTTGAAGGCACTAAGACTCTCTTTAGCAACCACAGTGATGACAGCCTGAAGAAATGCCATGGTGGCCTCTCCTCAGAAAAACACCCCACTTTTCATACAGTGTCACTGGGTCTCTGGACCACCTGGGCTTGAAGTGGTCCACTCACTCACCTGCCTGGCAGCACAAGGGTCTCCAGATTAAGTATCACAAGCCCTGCATCTTTTTAGCCAAAGATTAAATGTATATAGAGACAGATGTACAGAAACATACAAACAGTAACTAAATACAGTGAATGTGAACTGCCAGTGAAATCTGAGTGGGAAGCACACAGGCGCTCCCTGATGTTATCTTCCTCACCCAATGTCATGGACATGCCCTGAATGCCAGATGGACCCCAGGTTAAGAGCTCCTGCACTGGGCTATACTGCCGCTTAGGACCTCTGGTTTCCACCTGTGCATGTGAGTCCCTGCAAAGATATTTTTAAATCACTTTTACATTTGGATGTGACCATGAGACTAATGTCTGGCCAGTGAAATCCAAGTGGGAATGGCATGTGTGACTTCTAGAAGTGCTCTTATGGGGAGATGGGGGTCACATTCTTCATCCTTCCTTCCCTGTCTGGAATGGGCCTATGATAGCTGGGGCTTCAGCAACCATCTTGGGGTCTTGAGGTAACCTGGGACTGGGGAGGGCGGGATGGAGCACAAACAGAACAACGTGTTAAGAGCCTGGGACTCTAAGACTTAGAGTCACACAGCTTGGACTACAGCCAGACTTATTGATGGGAGTCATTTAAGTATCATTTATTCAGAGTCTTCCTATTATTTCTAGCCAATCTTGGCTTCCCTGGTGGCTCAGACGGTAAAGCGTCTGCCTACAATGCAGGAGACCCGGGTTCGATCCCTGGGTCGGGAAGATCCTCTGGAGAAGGAAATGGCAACCCACTCCGGTACTCTTGCCTGGAAAATCCCATGGACAGAGGAGCCTGGTAGGCTACAGTCCATGGGGTCGCAAAGAGTAGGACACGACTGAGCGACTTCACTTTCACTTGGCTTCCCTGGTGGCTCAAATGGTAAAGAATCTGCCAACGATGTGGGAGACCCAGGTTCAATCCCTAGGTCAGGAAGATTCCCTAGAGAAGGGAATGGCTACCTACTCCACTATGCTTGCCTGGAGAATCCTATGGACAGAGGAACCTGGCGGGCTACAGCACATGGGGTCGCAAAGGGTCAGACACGACTGAGTGACGGACACTAGTACAGCCAACCTTAATCCTAACTAGCCCCGTCAATGACCGAGTTCTTTTTGGACAGAAAGACATAAGGACAAGCCGGCCAAGGAACGTCCAGGAAAGATTTTTCTCTTTGATGAGGGAGGAGGATGAGAAGAACCTCTCTGCTCACACCCATGGTTCCACGACCACACATATCACCATGAGCCAGGGCTGCTTGTGTCCCCAGCAGCCCTCAGCCTACTATTTCCTATGGACAGAGGAACCTGGCGGGCTACAGCACATGGGGTCGCAAAGGGTCAGACACGACTGAGTGACGGACACTAGTACAGCCAACCTTAATCCTAACTAGCCCCGTCAATGACCGAGTTCTTTTTGGACAGAAAGACATAAGGACAAGCCGGCCAAGGAACGTCCAGGAAAGATTTTTCTCTTTGATGAGGGAGGAGGATGAGAAGAACCTCTCTGCTCACACCCATGGTTCCACGACCACACATATCACCATGAGCCAGGGCTGCTTGTGTCCCCAGCAGCCCTCAGCCTACTATACGAGACGTAATAAATAAAAGCTCCCTTCTCACCACTACATCCACAGAGAAACGCTACCACTTTTTAAAATCCACGTCACATTCAACCCACAGAGCTTCCCCGATATAACCATAGAAAGTACGGTCCCACATGTAGTATGTCTTCGCTTCATGCTGAGTGACACCCGAAGGCTCTCTTGTGTACAGGTTCATCTTCACTTCCCATTCCCTCTCTTTGCTCCCTGGATTCCTGTCACAGCAGCTCCCTCAACAGCTACTAAAACACAAACATTATGGTCAGATCTTCTTACTTGCTGACATGCCGTTTCCTCAGCATCCCCCGAGACACACCAGGGCTCCCCTCACTGCATTCAGGCCTCTGCTCAGTCCTCACCAATGCCTGCCCCGGGTACACCAGCACGGTCCCATCACCCTATACATCTTAACTCTCATCATTTCCAACACAGGCAGCGGATCCTTGAGCAACACGGGGTTGGGCGCCCGCCATCTGCTCACCTGAAAACCTGAGCATAGCTTACAGTGGGCCCTCCTCTTAAGTTCCGCATCTATGCGTTCAACCAACGGCAGACCATGTGGCACCACAGTGTTTACTACTGAAGTAATCTGCATGTAAGTGGAGTCACAGTTCAAACCTGTGCTCTTCGGGGTCAACTGCACTTCTCTGTTCAGTTTCTCCTTCCTCACTAGAATGTGGGCTTCACAAGGGCAGGGATCCTCACTAGAATGTGGGCTTCACAAGGGCAGGGATTCTGTCTTCTCCACTCTGTGCCTCCAAATCCCAGGGCATAGCTTGGCAAACAAGAAGAGTCCAATAAATGCTGGATTAATTTTTTAAAATCAAGGCTACACATCTGTTTCTACAGGCAGAGAAGGAAAGAACCTGGAGGAATATGCTCCCAACTGTTACAGTTTGGTAGAGCCGGTGGCTGGGAATGAGCGGGGTGGCAGGCGCTGCAAGCCTCAGCCCTGGAAACGCCTAGTGAGTGACACAAGTGCCTCTTCAACTTCCACAAAATCCTAACATCCTTCCACCTCATTCCACGAAGAATCATGTTTTTAAATGAATATAATGTGTGTGGGTGTGTGCAGGCAGATGGGTGTGAAAAGTTCTGCATCACCAGAGAGTGAAATGAGGACCACAATCTCTATTTCTGGAGCATTTGATTTTTTTTTTTTTTTTTTTAAAGTAAAGAATGAACAAATATGCACTCTGGCTTCACCAATTAGCTAAGGTCCCCAGGTAAATCCCGGTGACCTCAGAGCTTCAGTTTCCTCACTGTAAGATGGTTATCACAATGCCTGTTTCACAGGATTGCTGGGATAATCAAATAAAGAAGACATAGAGCCTGGCATGAGCAAGCACACAAGTGTAACAATTATTCTTATCATTATTTCTCATGTATTTTTATTTCTTGAGCAGGGAAATAGTTAACCTGAAATAGAAAGGAAAAAAGTAATCTCCCCACCTCCTTGGAAGCAGTTTACCTGGCCTTACAATTATGGAGGTCCCTGCTCCCCCATTTGGAAGGTGACTTGTCTCTGGGATGAGGAAGGAGCATGACTGTTACCAGCTGGCGATTCCTGAACCGAGTACAGGGCTGGGCACGTCAAAAACAGCAAGCATAAATATTTTTCAAGTCTTTAAAAATGCAGGTTATCCAGAGAGGCACGGCAGATCTTAAATCCACGTTCTTCACCACCACCCTACACCAACTAAACTCTCAGAGCAACCTGATTCCTGAGTTCTGCTTCAAACCCCCATGTACTCTATGTGCTCCAGAAAAGAAGCCAGAGCCTGAGACGTCGTATTTCTAAGGTGGGAGCACCGAAAATGTTTTAGACCATGCAAGAACCTGCTGTCTTTACACAGTTTATCTCATTTAATCCTCACAGCAGCCCTACCGGGTGTGTCTCCCACCCTTTTTCTCACTTAACAAGAAAATCAAGGCCCAGAAGAGTTGAGTAACTCATAAAGTTGCCAGACCAGACTTGAAACCCTGGTCTGCCTCCACCCATGACACTGCCACTTCTGTGTCACCTCCAGGCCTACTCTGTCTCCACAGGGCCCAGCTTGGTGGTGAAAAGTGCTGCCCTGAAACACAATGCTCTTGGCTAAGTCCTATATCAGTATTTACTGGGTTGTGTGACAATGACCAAACATTCAGAATGAAGATTCAGAATCTGATTTAAAGAAGCCAATTGTAAAAGGACACTTCTGGAACAATCAGGAAAATCTAATTATGTGTATGAATCAATTGTTAGATGACATCAAATATCACTGTAAAAACTTTGTTATGTATGATGTTTTTGAACTGCGGTGTTGGAGAAGACTCTTGAGAGTCCTTTGGACTGCAAGGAGATCAAACCAGTCAACCCTAAAGGAGATCAATCCTGAATATTCATTGGAAGGACTGATGCTGAAAAGCTGAAGCTCTAATACTTTGGCCACCTGATATGAAGAACTGACTCATTTGAAAAGACCCTGATGCTGGGAAAATTGAAGGCAGAAGGGGATGACAGAAGATTGAGATGGCTGGATGTCATCACTGACTCAATGGACATGAGTTTGACTAAACTCCAGGAGTTGATGATGGACAGGGAGGCCTAACACGCTGCAATCCATGGGGTTGCAAAGAGTAGGACACGACTGAGCAACTGAACTGAACTGATGTATGATAATGTCATTGGGTTATTAAAATGCCCATTGTTTTAGGACTTCCCTAGTGGTCCAGGGGTTAAGACTCCATGCTTCCAATGCAGGGGGCACTAGTCTGATCTCTTGTTGGGGAACAAAGATAGCACATGCTGCACTGCACAGCCAAATAAAAAATGTCCATGGTTTTAGAGGTGCATAATGAAGTATGTAGGAGAAAGTATCTGGGGCATGGGATTTTATTTTTAAAATATTTCAGCCAAAAAAAAAAGTGTGTGGGGAGGAGGATGAGAAACAGGTGAAAAAAATGATAAAATTTTTTTAAAAAACTGCTGAATCTGGATTTGGTACTATTTTCTCTGTGGCTTGAGATTTGACAATCAAAAATCATTTACTGGAAAAAAAACCCAGCACCTATCTCAGATTTCTTTTGTGAGGACTCAACAAACACACACAAAACACTTAGCAGGCTGGCAGACAGCAGGGTTTCTCAGCCTCGGCACGACTGACCTATGGGGCTAGACCATCCCTTGTGAAGGGAGGGCCTGGGCAGTGCAGAATGTTGGGGAGCATGCCTAGCTACTGCTTGCACACTCCCCCGACCAGTCACGACAACCTGTTAAGACCCACTGCTCTACTTAAATTCCTGAAGCATCTCACCTTTGAGAGATGAAGCCCTCATCTTACCACAAGTGGCAGACTAAATTTAATGAAAACTTAAAACATGTCGTGCACTGTTCTAAGCATTTTCCTTGCACTAACCTATTTAATCCTTGAAACATCCCTATGAAATGCTAAGTATTACTTTGGGGGGGGCTCCACTGCACGGCTTGCGGGACCCTAGTTCCCCAACCACAGACTGAACTCTGAGCCCAATGCAGTGAAAGTGCCAAGTTCCAGACACTGGACCGCCAGGGAATTCCCTATTCCCACTTCATAGATGAGAAAACTGAAGCAGACAAGTATAAGTAACACAGAAACCTGTTCTCTCCACCAGTGGACCACATTTTAAGAAACGTGGTGCCTCAAACACCCCTGAGACAATGCAACCCAGTCACTGCTTCTTACTGGATAAGGAAGCAATTTCTTTGAAGCTCACTCTCCAAATATAAAACCATAAACTGCTATGACAACTGAATGAGGTCATCACTGAATGCCTTCTTAAGGGGTCACTTCCACTGCAACCTCCCAACCAGGCAGATGCTGCTTCCTCACTCATTATTCCTTACAGATGAGGAATCTGGACCCAGAACACGCAAGGCACTGACTGATCCAGCGCACACAGGGAGTGCACCAGTAGTGCTGGCATTCAAACCTCAGTCATCTTGACTCCTCCATCACTCACCACACTGCATCCAAACCACCAGTAAACCCCAACAACCCTCCTTTTCAAGATACCCCCAATCCTGCCAATGCTGGTCTGCACTGCAGTGGCATGCAGAAAGGTCTCTCTGCTCCTGCCTGGCCCCTATTCGACAACAAAAACTCAAGAGCATGTCATTCCTCTATGCAAAGCCTGGCACTGGCTCCTCCACCTCACCAAAGTCTTTGCCTTGCTGGTCCACAGGCCTCACCTGATCTAGTTCTGGATTAATCCTCATCTGCCACCACTTCGACATTCACTGTGCAGCCACCACGCTGGCCTTGCTGTTCTGACTCCTGAACTACGGTCATAAGAGCCAAACCACAAAGGCTGGGCCAGTGTAACCCGCACAATTTTATAAAGGGGAAACAGGCCCAAAGAGAGGATAGAAACTCTTCAATCACCACTCCCCACAATTACAGCTAACATTTATTGGGCCCTTACAACAGACCGGGCGCCGTTCTACATGACTCGTATTATTAACTCGTTCAGCCCCTTACAACCTCCCATTGAGACCAGGACTATTATTAGACCACAGTTTATGGAAAACAAAGGCCCTGATCGGTGAAGTAATCGGGCCAAGGTCACTCGGGTGAGAGGCAGGGCTGGGATAGGCAAACCCTAGAACCCTACCTCTTCTCAATACTTCGCCTGCTGGGCTCAGATATCTGAACCTCCCGCTCCTACACATTAGAAATGTTAGTCCGTTTAGTACACCGCCCACCCTCCACTCAACGGGAGGATCCTGGAAGGGGGGGGGGGAGTTTCCACCTCGTAATTCGTACCTGAATTTCGCCAGTTTCCGCTTTGGGAGTGAGCTTTTCGCCCCCCCTCCCCTTCGGGGGTCTACACCAAAACTGGGGAGTGGGAGGGCAGGAACTGTAAAGTCAGTCTTCACGTCTCCGTCTCCATTTGGAAAGTTTAACCCACAGCGCAGAGCCTTAGCCGCTGAAACCGTGAAGGGTGAAAACTACCCGGACCCCCACCAATCAGGCGGCCCCTCCCCCACTAGGAGCAAGTCACGCGCCCACAGCATCCCCAAGGCACCATTCAAGGGCTGCTGCCGCCAATCACCGAGCGTTCCTTCGCCTCTCCCCGACCCAATCGGTCGGCTCTCTTCAGAGCCGCGGCCTCGTAGGCCCGGGGCCCCGCGCACACAGAGCAGGCCCGGGACCCTCCGAGCTCGCCTTCGCTCCCGCCCTCCGCTGGGCCGACACCCAATCCCGGGCGCCGTCTCATCGAGTCCGGGGACACTAACATATGAAAACGGAATGCTGATTGGCCGCCGCCCCTTCCGCCACTCCCAGCGAACACTGAACCTTGTCCGCGAGGGACGCCCGTGCCCCCAGGTCCCCTTTCCCTTCTTCCTCAAGTCCCCGTTGCTTCCGGACCTGAACATCCTCGTTGCGGAGCTCGTCTATGAGCACCGCGATGGGGTAGAGCGAGTCGTCGCCATCGGCCGCCGCCATCTTGGGCCCGTCCCGTTCCTGTCAAGACTGCGGCCGGCGCCGTGCTAAAACCGGGATAGGGAGGGGTTGGGCTGGGAGGAGGAAAGAAAGGCGTGGGGACGCCCGAGCCACTTTACAGGGGCTACCCCACATTCATTGGCCGCGATACTCCGGGCTGAGCCTGCGTTTCTTTGGTCCGAACAAATAAGGTCCCGCCTACCGCCCACTTGCCATTGGCCGAAGGGACGAGATTACGTTTGCCGGAGCCTAGGAGAGGGGGAGGAGGAAACGGAAGTACGTGGTATCTTAGCGACCAAGATTGGGCCCGCCTACGTCGCCGCTATCATCGGCCTAGACGAGCAGTTGCTTCTAGCCAATGAGGAGGAAGATTGGGAGGTGGCTAAGCCCTCTCGTCTCCGATTTCTTCTGCGCCTGCGTCGCTGGAATGCATGACGTCATTGGCGGGGCAACGAGGGCTCTCTGCAGGTTTTGGTTTGGGAGACCGTGGTTCCTCTTGCTGGCAAGCGGACTCCTGAACCTTTGTGCGACAGGAGGAGAGAGTGTGTCTTTGATTTATGCTTTATTTTGCTGAGGCCCCGAGAAAGGCGGCGACTTGCCTTACTCTGGGTAAAACCCAACGCTCCTCATGCGTGGATCTGATTCCTCAACGCCTGTCTCTCACCTCCCCTTTTTACTCTTCAGCAATTCTGGAAAATTAACTGCTTGAGCACATCATGCTTTTTCATGCCAACAAGCCTTTGCCCAAACTGTACGTTCTATTTGGAAAGCAGTTCCTATTAAATCGTCAGATTTCTACGTATCGCCTCTTCCTTTCCTCTCTTCAGTCCTGGCCAAGCTCCACGTAATCAATCTCAATCTCCTTCCCTCCCTCTTTCAAAATTCGTATCCCTTAGCTGAGTCTGTGCTAAAGACCCACTCCAGTTAGGAAACTGCTCCATATAAAAGGGGGCGGGGGTTGAGCGGAGGAGACGTTACGTATTTCAGTCTTTTCCTCCTTATTCCCAGGATCTTCCCCCAACCCCAACTCTGCCAACTCAAGGAGGCTATAAATCTCCTTAGCTAAGGATGCGCTCTAAGTATCTTATAATATTGTCAGTTACACCTCAAAGCTCCGCCGCCCCCCGCCCACCCCCACCAAAGAGTCCCAAGTGTGTCATGCAGAGACAGCCTCTGCAGCTCATAGAAGCAGTCAGCAGCTTGACTCTGGTCAGACCCCTCACAGAAAAGACCCTGACCAAGAGTATTTCAACCAGTGACCCAAACAGTTCTCTCAGCACAACAGTTTGTTTCTACAGTTCACATCCAAAAGAGGATGTCCAAGGCACACTCAAGGCTTGTGTGCCACTTGGACACACTGGCAATCGTCCAAGTGTCTGACCAGATCTGTTTTCTATTCCTGCACAGCTGGCACTAAGACTGCACAGCCACAGCAGCCCAAGGAGCAACATTAGGTTTCAGCTTGCCTAAACGTTCCGTGTAGGTCAGACCATGCATTTAGGGAGGTCTCAGAGGACTGAGGGTTACTAGCGCCAGTGGGTTTGGCTATAGTGTAGAGCTGAAAATTTCCCCAAAGGGATAGATACCACGTATTCCTATAAAGCCAGGATGCTGCTGGAGCCAGTCTGGGTTCATTCTCGAATAAGTGATTCCCATAAGATGCAGGATTTCGGGGGCCCTTCGTACCTTGGTGGCAGTGGAGTCCAAATTGATTCATCCCCAAATTTGGAACATCAAGCCAGAGAATTGCAAGGCTTCTACGGATCAGGCTTCAGTTTTGAGGTGCATTTGCTGCTGCCGCTGCTAGCTTCAGTCATATCCGACCCCATAGATGGCAGCCCACCTGAGGTGGATTTATTGGCAAGCTAATTACTGCTGTTTATAAGCAGTGCACCCGCTGGTAGTGTCAGAGTGGCCCTGAGTTCATAAAGCAGTGGGGACTTTCAAATGGAGGCTGCATCCCTTTGCCAGAGGTATTAACTGACAAAATCATTAGGACATTGTCTCTCATGTCCCAGGAGTGTAGTGAGTTTTGGGCCTTCTTTGGCTAATGGGGAGTCCAAGAGACAATAGTTTTTCTTTCACTGATGGAAGGATTGAGCATGTTAATCTGCCCAAAGAATCCCATTAAACTTTCACTGGAAAATAGGACTTGAATTTGGTCAGGTTATAGCAGACCGAGATGTGATGATAAGTTAGACAAGACTATGGAGGCTGGGGCCTCTAACTTGCCAATAAAGAGAATATAATTTATATAATGAAAACTTTGTATATCAGACATTAGTGGCGCTTGACCAAAATCCTTACCACTTGCCAGGGGCAAGTAAAAGGTAATATGTCTCACTAACACTTATCTACCTGCATCTCCCCTTACTGGAACAGTCCCCTCTGTGGGATGTGGAAACACAAGCATATCACACAACAATTTCTGATATGTTCTGATATTTCTGATATGGCCTGCTGCATTCTCGTCCATTTCCATGGACCTTTTCTTAATATTCCAGGTCAACTTCATTTTTTGGAAATATACTGTGACACATTTAAATTACACACTCATACAATTCTCCATAGTATCCAGATTGTTTAGGACCTGATGTTTATTAGTGCATAAATTCTGAACTCCTCCAATGCAAGCACTAGTGAAACTTCCAGTACATAAGTACTTATATATCTTCAATTACAATTACCATTATAACTGCATTTACTTGGAGAAGATGCTCACCATGTCTTGCTGACCTACTATTTCTGCTCAGCCACTCATAAGCTTAGTTAGGACTCTGGGGGAAGTGACTATGAAATGAGCATAGTCCAAATACATCCATTTTACATTTTTCTCACAGGATTACAGGATGTTTTATTACTTATCCTAGCAAAACAGATCCTGGATATTCTGGAGTCGCATCTCATGAGCAGAGCTGAGAGTTGCAAAATATGCAATGATTATTGCAGACATTTTCACAAACAAAAAAAATCAATACTTGTTTTTTTTAAAGCCAAAGTAATATTACTGATGAAGGAAAAGGTGTTGAAATAGATAAAGGTGCTCACCAGGAGGATGGTTTTGGTGGCTCTGGACTCAAGGGAGGATGTGGAGGAGACATTGATCCTACGACTGTTTTGGACCCACAGTGCAAATATATACCATTTACATATTTCTCATAAGAGTAGGGGAGTTTGTGTTCCTTTTCCCAGCAAAGCAGAGCCTGGATATTCCAGTGTCATGACTCATGAGCAGAAAGGGGCTGATAGTTGGAAAACATGCGGTGATTATGGCAGAGATATTCATAATGAACAAATCAAGATCTTTCAAAACACTCAAAACAATATAATAGATGGAGAAAAGGGTGTTAAACAGACAAAGGTGCTCCCCACAAGAAGGACAGTTTTAGTGGCTCTGGTCTCAGGAAAGGATATGGAGGAGACTTTGATCTTGTGAAAGTTTTTGAGCCTCTGCTTGTGCCTGTACAGGATAAAACACGTGGAGCCACTGGCTAAGATTGTGACCACAAAACATAAGACATCAGAGAATGATATCAAAGCTGCATATAATGAGTCTCTGATTTGGTCATGACGAACAGAAGAACAGTGTCCAAAACGTTTTCTGTTTGTGAAGTTTTTGTTGCTCAAATTTCCAGTCATATAAATAGGATAAACAACATTTACCAGCATGTTCACAATCCAGCACAGGATAATTGAAGGGAAAACCAATTGCAGAGCTTTCACTTTAAGCTCTGCCCACCTGGAGGTCTGGGGACAGATGGTGATGGCCTGGAAGACACTCAAGAGGAAATTGGTGCCAATGGACACACCTCTGCTCACTCCACGAACATATGGGAAAAATCTGCATGTAAAGTCACTGTCCATGTGGTGCCACCCATAATTTGTCATTGTATTGTGGTATCCATTAGAGAACAGAACCAAGATGTTGGCGACAATCAGATTCTTAACAATCAAATCTATGGTCCTCAGCCTACACCCAGTGCAATAAGGAAGAGATAATGGTAGAGAAGGGAGACATTCCCCAGGACTCCAAACAGAGTCTGTGATAAGAAAACTATTCTTATTGCTGAATCACCAGCAGCCATGCTGTCAGGTCTCAGTGACTGATGGGTGTCTTCTGAGCTGGAGGGTCCTGAACGGGAACATGAGATGTGGAACACAGGTACCATGTAAACTGAAAGGCAACATTCTGTACTTGCAAATACTTCCTGTGGTTTAGTAGCTAAGTCATGTCTGACTCTTGCGACCCCATGGACTGTAGGCCTCCAGGCTCTTCAGTCCATGGGATTCACCTGGCAAGAATACTGGAGTGGGTTGCCATTTCCTTCTCCAGGGGATCTTCCCGACCCAGGAATCGAACCCGGGTTTCCTGCAATGCAGGCAGATTCTTTACTGACTGAGCCACAAGGGAAGACCCTACAAATACTTCTACTGAGAAATAATTACTTAATTGTTGGCGACAATCAGATTCTTAACAATCAAATCTATGGTCCTCAGCCTACACCCAGTGCAATAAGGAAGAGATAATGGTAGAGAAGGGAGACATTCCCCAGGACTCCAAACAGAGTCTGTGATAAGAAAACTATTCTTATTGCTGAATCACCAGCAGCCATGCTGTCAGGTCTCAGTGACTGATGGGTGTCTTCTGAGCTGGAGGGTCCTGAACGGGAACATGAGATGTGGAACACAGGTACCATGTAAACTGAAAGGCAACATTCTGTACTTGCAAATACTTCCTGTGGTTTAGTAGCTAAGTCATGTCTGACTCTTGCGACCCCATGGACTGTAGGCCTCCAGGCTCTTCAGTCCATGGGATTCACCTGGCAAGAATACTGGAGTGGGTTGCCATTTCCTTCTCCAGGGGATCTTCCCGACCCAGGAATCGAACCCGGGTTTCCTGCAATGCAGGCAGATTCTTTACTGACTGAGCCACAAGGGAAGACCCTACAAATACTTCTACTGAGAAATAATTACTTAAAAACTTCCTGTCAAGTCAAGGCTTTCAAGGATTGAATGTGTAATCATTAAAAAAAACACTTGTAATCATTAAAAAAAATGTATGAACCACTGTGATGAAAGACACACATGGGTTAATGTCTTTGTCCCTCACAAATTCATGAGGCAGACACTATTATCTTCCTTATAAAAATGAGGCAAACGTCCACACAGAGAAATGAAGTATTTGGTTTAAATTCACTCACTGTTTGGGGGCAGATGGCTAGCGAAGATTTGACCCTGACTCAGCTAATAACATGGAGAAGGAAATGGCAACCCACTCCAGTATTCTTGCCTGGAGAATCCCAGGGATGGGGGAGCCTGGTGGGCTGCCCATCTATGGGGTTGCACAGAGTCAGACACGACTGAAGTGACTTAGCAGCAGCAGCAGCAGCTAATAACAACAATGGTGCATTTAATCTAGAACATACTCAAATACCAGTCACCTTTGTCCTTCAAATAAAACACATCTAAATTTAGTTTGGTTTTACACCTTGTCATTTCAATTTAGGTGGCTTGTATTTTATTTCGAAATTTAGGTACTAACAAATTTCCATTTACACAAATACAAATTTCCACTTACACAATTAATAATTTGAATAAAGCTTTAGAGATCTCAATTATATGTAGATGCCCTTAGGACTTCCCGGGCAATCCAGGGGTTAGGACTCCTGCTTTTATGGCACAGGATGAGGTTGATCCCTGGTTAGGGAACTAAGATCCCACATGCCACTAGGAGCAGCCAAAAAAATTTTTTTAATGTAAATACACTGCCTGCAATATAGAACTGCAGGCACCTGTACCATGACATGGTGGATTGAATATATACAAGAACAGCTCAATATTAGGATGGAAACAGAAAGACTCATTTACTCTCATTCCAGGACAAAAGTGCAATGGCCAGGTCTCAGGACATATGGGACAGGAAACACTGCTGCCTGATTAATAGTGCATTGTAGAAACAAAATTAGTACTAATTTCACACCATCTACCTATTTTTTAATACCTGAGTCAAATACAAGTATTACCAGTAAAGCAAGATTTCCAAAAGATATGAAAATATAAGGCACATGTAAATGGAATGTTAAGATGAGTAACTTGTGTACTGTACAAAGCACATACTCTGTTGGATCAGTATTAAGATATCTGAAAATGGCAGAAATAATAGAAGATAAACTGGAGCCTAAAAAATAGTATCTGAAATGTATAAAGTTCTATTTTTCTTAAATGCTGCTTCCCTAACATTAAGTGGGAAGACTCTCTCCATAATCAATAGAGTCACAATAATTAAATCTTCCCAACACTTCACACACCCACAGTTAGAGGAAACATTTCTACTCCAGCAGTGGCTGCCAGACACACTGTTACAGCACTGGATCAGATGATTCCTCCAGACTCATCACACTCTTTGTTACAGATTGGACTTTTATGTGCTCACCTCTGAACCCTGAAATTTATGTCTGTAATTCCTGGAAAGTAGACTGAACATCATATTAACTTGGGAAATACAGTCCTTAAGTACATAAAATATCACACTGGCATTAAACCACAACAATCTCACATTATAGGCAACATAGATTGGTGAAGGGTCTAGGACCCCATCTCCCTTTTCATCTCAGTTCAGACTCATGATTTATCCTGTCCTCCTGCAGGGCTTTGGTGCTGGACTAGGTTCACACAAGGGAGAATCTCTTTGTCCAATATGTTCACTTACCGGATTGCTGATATAAATCTATCCCTTGCAGATTCTACTTCTCATGTGAATACAGAGAAAACCATTGACTTTTTCCTGCTACCTGAATGGTGGGCTCAGTGTGAAGGTCAAAGCAATCAGTAAGTGTGCAGGAGGGTTAGCTGGACCCTGAGATATAAATTTGTGAACCTGTGACCTCACCTTCCTTCAGAAATGCAATTTTCATGTCACCTGTAGCAGCGTGGGCAGGAACAGACTTGGGAGCTTGGATTATTTTTGAAAATATTTTACAAGTTCCTAACTGCCAAAGATAATTATAAGTTTCCAGTTAATATGTCTTAAGAGACTATTAGAGTGTTTGTGACAGATGCTTACTTTTCCAAGATCCATGGAGGCAGACAGGACTCATACGCAGGGAGCAGGAGGAAATTAGGATTGACATGTAAGGGACTGGCTGTATGTATATATCTCGATGGAGGTTCTGCCTCACTGAGAAATGCTACCCAGGAAACCTCTTTCCTAATTTCATACACTGAGCTGGACCATCAGTAAAAGAAATAGAATTTCTCCAAACATCTGAGGTTTTCAAAACAGATACAAGTAACAAGAAGGACATGATTTCAACAATCTACATTAGACATTGTGGTACTCATATATACAACTCAATATCAGTGAATATGTAAATTGTTAGGAAAATAACTTTACTGATATGGACCTTCTGTAGTTTTAGAAGCAGAAGTATATACTATCCATAGAAGAAAGAGAGAAGGCTCTAAAAGAGATCCATGCAAATAAAAGAACCAGGATCAGACGGCTTATGAGGGAGACTCTACTATTCCTGTAACAGTCAGATAAGCCAATGTTCTGCCTCACTGAGAAATGCTACCCAGGAAACCTCTTTCCTAATTTCATACACTGAGCTGGACCATCAGTAAAAGAAATAGAATTTCTCCAAACATCTGAGGTTTTCAAAACAGATACAAGTAACAAGAAGGACATGATTTCAACAATCTACATTAGACATTGTGGTACTCATATATACAACTCAATATCAGTGAATATGTAAATTGTTAGGAAAATAACTTTACTGATATGGACCTTCTGTAGTTTTAGAAGCAGAAGTATATACTATCCATAGAAGAAAGAGAGAAGGCTCTAAAAGAGATCCATGCAAATAAAAGAACCAGGATCAGACGGCTTATGAGGAGACTCTACTATTCCTGTAACAGTCAGATAAGCCAATGCTAGTACTCTTGCCTGGAAAATCCGTGGACAGAGGAGCCTGGTAGGCTGCAGTCCAAGGGGTCGCTAAGAGTCAGGCACGACTGAGCGACTTCACTTTCACTTTTCACTTTGATGCCTTGGAGAAGGAAATGGCAACCCACTCCAGTGTTCTTGCCTGGAGAATCCCAGGGACGGGGGAACCTGGTGGGCTGCCGTCTATGGGGTCGCACAGAGTCGGACACGACTGAAGTGACTTAGCAGCAGCAGCAGCAGCAGTGATTAATTCAAGACCATGGTGAGGTCAACAGAGTACTCTACACAGTTTTGTGGAAATTTTTCATTAAGGAATTATGATTGCATTTTTAATTAAGAAACATTTTCAGTGGGTCAAGAAAAATACTTATATATTATGAATTGAATTTAATTTTACAGGTTTCCCTTACAAATTAACTCTTTAATTCAGCTTCACTGCTAGTTTTCAAGTCTGTTGTTAGAGCCACAACCCATCGTACACACACAAACACCCAAGCTCATTTACACACACATGCAGGGACATTCACACTCAAATATATACTTGTACACATTCACATACTTGTACACATACACAATCACTCATGTCCTCATACAATTTCAACTGAACACTCACAACCATGAATGCACACACTGAACACATGAAAATTCCCTCTTGAATATACAAATACTCATTAATATAAACACACACACAAACTCACAATTACACTGTTTCATGAAAGTACAATCACTATGCATGTACATCAGTGACATGATTGTACAGAGTAGAATGGCTGTATCTCCAAACTTCTGGATACCTCCTTCCTACACTTTCCAGTCCTTCCAACCCTGCAACAGTCACAAAGACAATATTTACTATAATGCACAGCACCTAAAATGTGTGGTGAATATTGCTACCTGGTGTTAATATACACTCCGGAACTTGGAGTGTTTTGGCAAGTGACAGTGTGCAGGTGTGATAGAATGGAGTAGGATAGGCCACAGAGAAAAGGAGCCATAAGGATAAGATGGTGGTGGAGTGAACCTGGGGGCCTGGGGTTATAGAGAGGGCAGAAAGAGAAAAGGCAGAGGGATTTTGTGTGCATGCATGATAAGTCACTTCAGTTGTGTGCAACTTCTTGTGACCCCATGACTATAGCCTGTCTCTGTCCATGGGATTTTTCCCAGCAAGAATACTGGAGTGGGTTGCCATTTCCTCCTCCAGAGTATCTTCCCAAAGCACAAATCGAACCCGTATTTCATGTGGCTCTTGCACTGCAGATGGATTCTTTACCGCTGAGCCACAGCTACCAATAAAAATTCACGAATGGACAGTTCAATGTGATGTACTTTAACATCCCACGAAGTGTGTGATAGCTGAAATTCAACACTCTAAAGGTATAAACAGGGAGTGTTTTGATAAAGATGACTCACTGATATTTTCCACTGAATAAATTGTTGTGTTTGGCGGAACATGGTAAAGCTACTTCTACTGACATAAAAATATCGTCTTCATAAACAACCTGATTGAGGTAAGCAACTTGAGAAAAATTAACAACAGTCTGACAATATTTATGTAAACACTGAAGCAAAACAACATATTACAAAATGCATTTTTACACCAATTATGATATAATATCAGGTATACTTTTTTAAAACCACATTTTAAAAAGAATAGATGAAAAAAAAATGTTACACTTAAATATCACAATGGCATCGGTTGTAAAGGATAAATGAGAATTTTACTTCATTTTATTTTTCCTTTACTATTCTCTTTCCATTGTTTCTGTAACAAACTTCCATGAAATATAGCACCCGAAACAACACTCATTCATTTTTTGATAGCTCAGTCAAGTCAGGGCCAGAATCAAGAAATCTGCTCACCTGGGCTCTTAACTGGAGCCTCTGGGGGAGAATTACTTGCAGGCTGATTCATGTCTTTGCAAGAATTCTTCACAATCTGTTCTACATGGCTCCCTCTATTGGAAAGCCAGTGTTAGCACACTGACACCGACCATCACCCCCTCACCACCCCTCACCTCCTTTTTTCAATCTCTTCCACTTCATTTGCTTCCAACCATCCATTCTGTTCTTTAGGATCATGTAACTACAAACCCTTACGGCAGAAAGTGAAGAGGAACTAAAAAGCCTCTTGATGAAAGTGAAAGAGGAGAGTGAAAAAGTTGGCTTAAAGCTCAACATTCAGAAAACGAAGATCATGGCATCCAGTCCCATCACTTCATGGCAAATAGATGGGGAAACAGTGTAAACAGTGTCAGACTTTATTTTTCTGGGCTCCAAAATCACTGCAGATGGTGACTGCAGCCATGAAATTAAAAGATGCTTACTCCTTGGAAGGAAAGTTATAACCAACCTAGATAGCATATTCAAAAGCAGAGACATTACTTTGTCAACAAAGGTCCGTCTAGTCAAGGCTATGGTTTTTCCAGTAGTCATGTATGGATGTGAGAGTTGGACTGTGAAGAAAACTGAGCACCGAAGAACTGATGCTTTTGAACTGTGGTGTTGGAGAAGACTCTTGAGAGTCCCTTGGACTGAAAGGAGATCCAACTAGTCCATTCTGAAGAAGATCGGCCCTGGGATTTCTTTGGAAGGAATGATGCTAAAGCTGAAACTCCAGTACTCTGGCCACCTCATGCAAAGAGTTGACTCATTGGAAAAGACTCTGATGCTGGGAGGGATTGGGGGCGGGAGGAGAAGGAGACAACAGAGGATGAGATGGCTGGATGGCATCACCGACTCAATGGACGTGAGTTTGAGTGAACTCCAAGAGTTGGTGATGGACAGGGAGGCCCAGAGTGCTGCAATTCAGGGGGTCACAAAGGGTCGGACACTACTGAGTGACTGAACTGAACTGAATACTCCATTGTGTATATGTACCACAGCTTTCTTATCCATTCATCTGCTGATGGACAACTAGGCCTTAAAATTAAGAAGCACACTTCTAGTGGTTCAAGAAAAAAGGTTTATACATTGAGTTGAATTATCTAAGTTTTCCCTGAAAATCAAAAGTGAATGTCACTCAGTTGTGTCCTACTCTTTGAGACCCAGGCCAGAATATTGGAGTGGGTAGCCTTTCCCTTCTTCAGGAGATCTTCCCAATCCAAGGATAGAACCCAAGTCTCTCACATTGCAGGTGGATTCTTTACCAGCTGAGCCATCAGGGAAGCCCAACAATACTGGATGGGTAGTCCAACCCTTCTCCAGCGGATCTGCCTAACTAAGGAATCGAACTGAGGTCTCCTGCATTGCAGGCAGATTCTTTACCAACTGAGTTATCAGGGGACTCCACTCACAAACAAATCTTTGACCCGGGTTCACTATACATTCACTCCCAACTGTCAAGTCAGTTGTTAGAGCCGTAATGGTGGACCACCCATTCTACACACACAGACATACACACACACAAAGTCATTACACAGACATGCAAGCATACACACATGGACATTCACATACTCAAACATATAGTCACACACATTCACATATTTATGCATATACACACCCACATCCTCAGATAATCTCACTGGACATTCACAGCATTAGCATACATACTGAACACATGAAAATTCCCAACTAATACTCATAGATACACAAACTCAGAATACCCCTCCTTAAAAACACAGTCACCATGCACGTGTGTGTCTCAGTGACATGATCTTCCATAGAAAAATAGTTCTATCTGCAAACTTCTGGCTGCCTCATAATGGGAACCTTCCAACACTTTCCAGTCCATCCAACCCTGCAACAATCAAAATCACAATATTTAGTACAAAACACAGCACTTAAAGTGTGACCTGCCTCTTGAGAAAGCGGTGTGCAGGCCAGGAAGCAACAGTTAGAATTGGACATGGAACAACAACTGGTTCCAAATAGGGGGAAAAAAAAGTATGTCAAGGCTGTATATTGTCACCCTGCTTATTTAACTTATATGCAGAGTACATCATGAGAAACGCAGGGCTGGAAGAAGCACAAGCTGGAATCAAGATTGCCGGGAAAAATATCAATAACCTCAGATATGCAGATGACACCATCCTTATGGCAGAGAGTGAAGATGAACTAAAGACCCTCCTGATGAAAGTGAAAGTGAAAAAGTTGGCTTAAAGCTCAACACTAAGAAAATGAAGATCATGGCATCTGGTCCCATCACTTCATGGCAAATAAATGGGGAAACAGTGGCTGACTTTATTTTGGGGGGCTCCAAAATCACTGCAGATGGTGATTGAAGCCATGAAATTAAAAAATGCTTACTCCTGCTGTCTCAGAGGTTAAAACATCTGCCTGCAATGCAGGAGACCTGGGTTCGATCCCTGGGTCAGGAAGATCCCCTGGAGAAGGAAATGGCAACCCACTCCAGTATTCTTGCCTGGAGAATCCCATGGGTGGAGGAGCCAAGTGGGCTACAATCCATGGGGTTGCAAAGAGTCAGACATGACTGAGCAACTTCACTTCACTCACTTCACTTTACTCCTTAGAAGGAAAGTTATGACCAAGCTAGATAGCATATTAAAAAGCAGAGACATGATTTTGTCAAACAAAGGTCCGTCTAGTCAAGGCTATGGTTTTTCAAGTAGTCATGTATGGATATGAGATTTGGACTATGAAGAAAGCTGAGCACCAAAGCATTGATGCTTTTGAACTGTGGTGTTCTTGAGAGTCCCTTGGACTGCAAGGAGATCCAACCAGTCCATCCTAAAGGAGATCAGTCCTGGGTGTTCATTGGAAGGACTGATGTTGAAGCCGAAACTCCAATACTTTGGCCACCCAATGCAGAGAGCTGACTCATTTGAAAAGACCCTGATGCTGGGAAAGATTGAAGGCGAGAGGAGAAGGGGACAACAGAGAATGAGATGATTGGATGGCATCACCGACTCAATGGACATAGTTTGGGTAAACTTTGGGAGTTGGTGATGGACAGGGAGGCCTGGTGTGCTGCGGTTCATGGGGTCACAAAGAGTTGGACATGAATGAGCAACTGAACTGAAGTATGTGTTAACTTTTACCTAGAAATTTAGCATCCTTTTTTCCCTTGAATCCACAATATATCTTCTGGGATCTTAATTCTTTGACCAGGGATTGAAGCTATACTCTCAGTACTTGAAGGGTGGAGTCTTAGCCATTGGACCACCAAGGAAGTCCTTTAGTACACATTAAAAGCCTAGAGATATGTATATATGTAACTGATTCACTTTGCTGGACACTCGAAACTAGCACAAGATTGTAAATCAACTATACTTCAATTTGAAAATAAAAAAGAGTCCAGGGGAGCAGACACTTTGACTTTGACTTCGACTTCTGACTTACTGACCTGTGAGAAAATTAATGAATGTTGTTTTAGGCAGCTGATATCGTGGCAGTTTGTTACAGAAGCAATAGAAATCTGATTCCCATGGAAACACAATCATATGCAAACAATAAAATTAAGTAAGATTCTCATTTATCATCCCACAGCTAATGGCATTTTGATACTGATGCGTGATAATTTTCTTTAGTTTTAGACATACTCTTTTTTTAATATTGTGGTTTCATATTGTACCTGATATTTTACCTGAAATGGCATAAAAATGCATTCTTTAATATTCTATTTTGGTTACATTTTTACACAAATATGTCATAGTGGACTTACGTTCTAATCAAATTGCTTTCTTCTGTCACGGGTCTATATTTAGTCCAATAAAAGTAGATCTACAATCTTATCTGAATCATCACTATTTATTCATTGGAGATTATTTTTCAATTTAATTTGATTTTTAAAGTATAGGTGACTTATTGTGTTAGTTTCACAGCAAAGTGATTTAGTTATATATATATATTTCCTATTATTTTGCATTGTCTGTTATTCTAAGTTATTGCATATTTCTCCTGTGCCATACAGTAAATCCTTGTATCCCAGTTGCTAACTGCCAGAGCAATAGGAAGTTTCCAGCTAATATGTCATAAGAGACTATTAGAGTGTTTGTGATCAAGTCTCACTTTTCCATGATCCCAGGAGGCAAACAGGCTCACCTCAGGGAGCAAGCAGGAAGAACTTAGGACTGACATGTAAGGGGCTGGTTGCAAGGTTCCATCTCACTGAAAAACTGTACTCAGGACAATTCTTTCCCAATTTCATATATTGAGCTGGATCATCAATTAAGTTAAGAACAAAGAAGTAGAATTTGTCCAGATATCTGAGGCTTTCAAAGCAGATTAAAGTAACAAGAAGGACATGGTGCCAATAATCCACATTAGATATCAGCGCACCCATTTGTACAACTCAATATCAATAAATATTAGGAATTGTTAGGAAACTAAACTTTACTGATATTGACTCTAATTAGGGTGATAAGAGGGTTTCCATGGTAGCTCAGCTGGTAAAGAATCCACCTGCAATGCAGGAGACCTGGGTTCAATCCCTGGATTGGGAACATCCCCTGGAGTAGGGCATGGCAACCCACTGCAGTATTCTTGCCTGGAGAATCCCCATTGACAGAGGAGCCAAATATCCTACAGTCCATCAGGCTATAGTCCATCAGGTCGCAATGAGTTGGACATGACTGAGTAACTAAGCACAGGGTGATAGGAAGCAGAAGCAGACTAATATTCATAGAAAAGGGAAGGTTCTAAAAAGTCCCTCAAAAATAAAAGAACCAGGAGGAGATAGTTTTCAAGAGGGAGATTCTACTATTCTTGTAACTGTCAGATAAGCCAGTGCTACTCACTCAATTCAAGACCAATGGGAATTTGCTGGTGGTCCAGTGTTTATTTAGGACTTGGTGATTCCACTGTTGAGGCTTTTGATAACAGACTATGGAAATTTGTCTTTCAGTGACTCATACTTGCTTTCAAAATCTTGTTACTTTGATAAAATAAATGAGTGTTATTTCACAACGATCTATGGAGACTATGGCACACATAGACAAAGCTCATTTTGCTTCTACAAAATTACCCCTCATAAGAAAATTTAAAATGGATAAATAATGGCTATTAACAAAACATCAGGGCTTTGGGAAGCCCAAGACACCTGTTCGGCTTCTCCCGGCTCCCTGACAAACCTCACTTTTATTTGATAGCATAAAGCCTTTCCTGGCTGCAAGGTTACTATATCACAAGGGGGAAGATGGTTAAAATCATTTTCTGTGATCTCTAGTGATCAGGGCATCCACTTTGCTGGGCAGGTTGTATGGATACTGGCAAAAATGTCATGAGCTTCTTAGAGACTATCACTTTCATTGACGTCCTTCGTTGTCAGGCAAGGACCACAAAGCGAAGGGATTGGTTACATGAGACTGAACAGACTGCTCAGTATGACTAAAATTTTCATGACTTTTTGTCTGACATATTAGTGGCTTCTAATCGTTATTTTCAGATATAAAAAAGTTATTCTCTTCAAGTCACTGATGGTTTAAAACAATTTAGTGATTTATACCTGTGGGTAAAATGAAAACATTTTTATTTTCCCTCTGCCTTGTCAATCCAGAAATTGGAGACATTTGACTTCTAAACAGCCTTATCAAGGTAAAAAAGACTGCCTCCAGACATATACAAAAATCTCAGAGTATACTGGGGAGCTGTAAAAGAAATATCCATACAACTGATGTCAGGCCTATGACATCTAATATGTTTCACTGAATAGTAAGTTCTAGTTTTGTTAATTAAGGCCTGTATTTACTACGACTCGCTTCTAATATAGCTCCTTGTGGTTATGTTACACTGCTAACAGGCTTCACTGAGTTAAATTAAAAAGGGCATTTATTAAATTTAAAAGGTGCTTCATTAAAAAGGACACTCTAAGTTTGTTTCTAAAGTTTATCTCAGTAACCAGTCTTTAAATAAAGATCAAATGCTCCAGGATCTGCAACCAGGAAATTAACAACAAGCTACAGTCATTTAACAAACTAAGTCAGATGACTTAAAGATGTCTCTGGGCTTTACCTTATGAAAGTTCTTGACTTAAATTCTTACTTATGTTTTACTATTATTGCTAACTATATTGCTTTCTATATTGCCTGTTTCAAGAAATGTTGTCCCTTACATTATCAAATGGGGCTTCCCTGGTGGCTCAGAGGTTAAAGCGTCTGCCTCCAATGTGGGAGACCCGGGTTCGATCCCTGGGTCGGAAAGATCCTCTGGAGAAGGAAATGGCAATCCATTCCAGTATTCTTGCCTGGAGAATTCCATGGACGGAGAAGCCTAGTAGGTTACAATCCACGGGGTCGCAAAGAGTTGGACACAACTGAGCGACTTCACCACATTATCAAATGTATGACTGAGCCACTGATATAATGATGGTATACAGTTCCATTTAAAATCCACAGCTATAATGGATGTAACTCATATATCTTCCTTTGGTAAGCTCTCTTATGTACATGTGACTATTGACACCTTCTCTCAATTTATATAGGGCTCCCCAGGGTAAAGAGTCTGCCTGCAGTGCCGGAGACCTGGGTTTTATCCCTGGTTCGGGAAGATCCCCTGGAGAAGGAAACAGCAACCCACTCCAGTATTCTTGCCTGGAAAATCCCATGGGGTGAGGAGCCTAGCAGGCTACGGTCCATGGGGTCGCAAAGAGTCGGACATGACTGAGCGACTTCACTCAATTTATATGGGCCACTCAATTTATATAGTCTCCAGTGAGACTACAAAACAAAGACATTTATATGCTTGTTTTGCTGTTATAAAACTACCAAAAACTATTAAAAATAATAATGGCCCTGCTTATACCAGTAGAGCATTCCAACAATTTCTTAAGATTTGGTCTATAAAACATTCTGCTGGCATTCCCTATAACCCACAAGGACAGGCTATAATGAAGAGGGCTAATCAATCACTTATACATATCATACAAAAACAAAAATGCTATAGGACAATAAACAATATTGAATAAAGCTTTTTTACTTTTGATATTTTGAATATCTCAGCACAAACTATGGAAACTGCAGCTGAATGACATTTTCAGGCTACATCCACAAATACAACTAAGCCTGTGATTGGTGGCAAGATCCATTAACAAGTGCTTGGTCACCAGGGAAGTTAATTACATGAGGAAGAGGGTTTGCTTGTATCCCCCCAAGAGAAAGTCTAGAACCCGCGTGGATTCCAGCTCATAGAGTAAAACTGAGCAGAAACAATAAGTGATTCCAGGCAACCTGATCACGGTTATGTTTGCCCTGATAACCATCGCAGTGAGTATACCCCTGGCTTCAGCAGAAGCAAAGAATTATATCTATTGGGCCTATGTACCTAATTTCCCATTGCTAAGGCATGTTAATTGGGGTGAAGGATCTATCCCTGCTTACGTTAATGACTCCTCCTGGATCCCTGGTCCAGAAGACAAGTGTTTGCCCATTCATAAAAAGGAAGAAGGGACCCCCTTCCATAGCACTTTGGGTTTTAACACTTGGCTCATTTGTCTGGGTGCTGATCAGGGCTATCTTAATCTATCAATGCAGGCTTGGCTTTTTGTAAATTCTTTGAACAGAAATCACACTAAGGCTCAGCTGTATTTACTTTCTGGATTGAGATTTGGATATCAAGAGACTGATCAAATTAATCTAACCAAGCCAGATAGACCCTGTGTGAGAGCAGACACATACAGGCTCACTGACAAAATCAAATATATTGGGATAACTGTCACGGGATTGAAGGAGTGATCTTACTGAATGGCTCCTATGGAATTGTCTGGGACTGGTCCCCTAAGGGGTACGCAGTCTCTAATTGCTCACAACTCATCCTGAAATCTTTATAAGAAGTTGTGTTGGCATGTGTCTATATACAATCACACTAATATTACTGCACATTCATAATATTTCATTACCTGGCATGGCAGTGGCATATCTCCGCCACAGCCACAGTTCAAATTAGGTAGGGTTCAAACAGAAATGTGAAAATTGGCCATAAGCCTGAAAAAGTATCAAATTTGGGATGGAAACTATTCTCATTCCATGAATTATACTCTGTCATTCAATACATCAACAAATTGTACATTTTATACTCAAGCTTATGTTAGGGATCAAATGTGATTATGATTGGCACTATAACTATTAATCAGACAGAAAGAAACCTGACCTGCCAGGATTGCAAATCACATACCTGCTTGAACACTTCATTATTTAACTCGAACCATTCCTATGTGACTTTGTGTTGACGTTCAGGAGTTTGGCTGCCACTAAATCAAAATAGGCCTTGGGAACTCTCCCTTGATATGCATACTGTGCTCACAGTACTAAATTCTGTTTTGAAAAGATCCCAAATGTTTTATTTGGCTCCTTATTGTCGCCATAATGGGCATTATTGCCATCACACCACAGCGGCAGCAACGGGTATAGCTCTCCATCAGACTGTACAAACCATCATTTTTGTGCAGGAGTGGCATAAAAATGCCAGTTCCACTTGGGGAGCCCAAGCTCATATAGATGAGGACATTAACATCAGGTTGGTGGATTTAGAAAATGCAGTGCTACTCTTAGGAGAAAAAGTACAAAATCTTAAATTCCAAATATACTTAAAGTGGGACTGGCACATTACTACTTTCTGTGTAATCCCCAGGAATATAACTAATCTGAACACTCCTGGGAGAAGGTTAGATGGCACTTGCAGAGCTAAATGGTCAACAACCTTACTCTAGATATTAGAAAGCTGCAAGCAAAAATCACTGACATGCAGCATGCTTCTCTTAGACTATTACCAGGTACAGATACACTTCAAGGAACAGCAGAGGGCCTTAACTCGCTGAGTCCTGTCGAGTGCATCAAAGGTATCGGAGGTGGTCTTGCTGGAACACTAGCTACGTTTTGCTGTTTCACTATAATCTGTTTAGTCCTCAGATGCACGTGAAAAGCCCTCTGAGAACTAATGAAGAAAGAAGTTGCGAGATCAACGTATCTTCTGCTACAAAAACACAAAGGGGGCTAGCAGGGATTAATATTCAGCTGACTGTTACTCTGGCTAAGCCATGAAAAAATCACTACAGGAAAAGAATAAAAGCAAAATATAGTAATACAGCATAACCCAAATAAAAGTACATCGGGTTGATTGCTGGAGTTGTCATGACCTGCTAAGCTAAGGAAAAACATAATGTTGACCTTGGAATGCCAGGTCAGTGCAAGTTCAGAACGCTGCTTGTGCACACACCAAGATGTCTTCCCAAGGCATATGCAGGTCTGTG
This sequence comes from Aepyceros melampus, assembly GCA_006408695.1. Classification (NCBI taxonomy): domain Eukaryota; kingdom Metazoa; phylum Chordata; class Mammalia; order Artiodactyla; family Bovidae; genus Aepyceros; species Aepyceros melampus. The sequence continues at coordinate 8,191 of SJXQ01004606.1, read as the reverse complement.
ACCTCCAGCTAGGTGATATCACTTGTACAAGAAAATAACAAAGATAATTTAAAGTATTCAGTAAAATGGGAGACGTGACCAGGGACACAGGGGGCTGACTTTATCGACGCACAACAGATACTTTCTGTTGCCAAGACACTAAATAAAAATGATATGGCTCCAAGGAACAGGGCTCTTGATCCAAGAGGTCTGGAGTCCCTCGGTTCCATCCTTAAAAGTTTATTTCTGTCTCTAGTTTCTTTTTCTCAAACTGTGGGTCAACCACTTATGAACCCTACCCGCTGTGCTGGTCGCAGCATATGACACTGTAAAGTTAAGCTGTACATTCGTTTCATGCTTTTATGTATTGTAATATAATCACCATTGGAGTGTTAGCATTTCTGCCAGACCAAATAACCGTCAATTCTTTTATGTCATCAGAACAATCACATTGGCTGCATATAGCACGGTGCACACATGTAAACATAGACATCATATATGCATATAATGTGGGGAATAGCGCGAACCTCTTTCATTGTACTATGTTGGATCTCCAGGGCCTAACTGTCTACTAGTTTCAAGCAGTTTAGGCAACTTTCCTACTCCTCCACCTCCCTACTTCTGGGAGCCACCATTTTCCTCTGTTTTGATGATCCTGGCTTCTTTACATTCCATGTATAAGTGCTTTTATACACTGTCTTTCTCTGTCTGAATAATCTCACTTAGTGTAACATACTCAAGATTCAGCCTTATCTCAAATGGCAGGATGTCCTTCCTTCTCATAACTGAATAGAATTCCATTATGTGTGTGTGTGTGTGTGTGTGTGTATTATCATTCTTTCATGAACAATTTGTTTCCATATCTATGCTATACTAAACATGAGATTGCAGCTCTCTCTTTGAAAACCTGTTTCATTTCCTATCATTTCTAATTTCAGTCAGTCACTCAGTTCAGTCACTCAGTCATGTCCAACTTTTTCCGACCCCTTGGACTCTAGTGTGCCAGGTTTCCCTCTCCAATAACAATTCCCAGAGCTTGCTCAAACTCATGTCCATCGAGTCGGTGATGCCATCCAACCATCTCATCCTCTGTCGTCCCCTTCTCCTGCCTTCAATCTTTCCCAGCATCAGGGTCTTTTCCAATGAGTCAGTTCTTCTCATCAGGTGGCCAAAGTATTGGAGCTTCAGCATCAGTCTTTCCAATGAATATTCTGTACTGATACTGCACAGGATCAGATGATTCTTATAGTTATCTTACTCTTGGTTACAAGTGTGGAGTATCTTGGGCATCCCAAGGACTCAGTGGTAAAGAATTTGCCTGCCAACACAAGAGACACAGTTTCAATCCCTGGGTCAGGAAGGTCCTCTGGAGAAGGAAGTGGCAACCCACTCCAAGAAAATTCCCATGCATATATAAAAATATTCATAGTTACACGAACTCAGAATACCCCTCTTTCTTAAAAACACAGTCACCATGCACGTGTGTGTCTCAGTGACATGATCTTCCATAGAAGAACAATTCTAACTGAAAATTTTTGGATGCCTCAAAATGGGAGCCTTCCTACACTTTCCAGTCCTACCAACCTTGTTTAACAATCAAAAGGACAATATTTACTAGAATATACAGCACCTAAAATGTGTGGTAAATATTGACAGTTGATGTCAAGACACACTCTAGGCAGCTTGTAGTATTTAGGGTAGTGACTGTGTGGGTGTGTGACACAGTGGAGTAGAAATAGGCCACAGGGAAAAGGAACAAAAAGGATAAGATGGTGGTGGAATGAACCTGGGGCAGAGGGTTAAAGAGAGGGCAAAGGAAGAAAGAGGGCAGAGAGAAAAAAGGCACAGGGAGTATAATGTTGGTTAAGTATTCAAGTGCAAGCCTCCTGATGAATATACAAGTGAACAGAGTGGGTAAGGAGTTACCATATCAGATCTTGGTGATCTGGGGAGATATAGGGTACACAGAGTAATGGGAAGAAAAATTTCAGTGGGGATGAGACATTATGGGCAAAAGTAAGCAAAAGTCAGTGGTGGATAAGTTTATAAAGCATGGTGTGGGGAGAAGGTGACTTCACATGGAGTAGGCAGGTCCTAGTAGAGATAACAGTCCTAGTGAAATAGTGTGTGGAAAGGGGATGGGTTCAGGGGAAATAAAGGACACAGGACACGAGAGCCCTAGAGAGGACAGTGGGTATGAGGGAGCCCAAGAGCCCAGGACAAAGGGTCAAGTCTACAGGGTTGAGACCACGGATGCAGAACGTGGACTGGGATAATATGTGGAATCTAAAAACAATACAAATGAATTTATATATGAAACAGGAAAAGACTCACAGACATAGAAAAGAGACTTGCGACTACCAAAGGGTAAAGGGAGAAGAGTAAATTAAAAGTCTGAAATTAGCAAACTACAATGGAAATTAGTAGATACAAAACAGAGAAGCAACAAGCATTTACTGTATGGCATACAGAACTATAATGAATACATTAAAATAAAAAACAATGAAAAATAATTTGAAAAATATTCATATATGAATAATTAAATCATTTTGCTGTAAACCTGAAACAATACACTATTATAAATCAACTATGTGAAGTCGCTCAGTTGTGTCCGACTCTTTGTGACTCTGTGGACTGTAGCCCACCCGGCTCCTCCACCCATGGGATTCTCCAAGCAAGCATACTGGAGTGGGTTGCCATTTCCTTCTCCAGGGGATCTTCCTGACCCAGGGATCAAACCCAGGTCTCTCGCATTGCAAGCAGACGCTGTAACCTCTGAGCCACCAAGGAAGCCCCATAAATCAACTATATTTCAATTTTAAAAATTAAAATTAGAAATAATCTCCATGGAATAACAGTGATGCTTCAACAATATTCTAGGTCTATCACTGTTATTCCATGGAGATTATTTCTAATTTTAAAATATCTTCATCATAGACCAGTAATTAAGCAGAGCATTTGATTGGAAATCAAGTCCAGTATGACAATATTTGTTTAAATACTGAACCAAAAGATAATACATTAAAAATTCATTTTTATGCCATTTCAGGTATACTACTAAGTACACTCTAAAACCACATTTCAACATAAAATAAACTTGAAACTGAAAAAAATTGTGACAGCCAAGAGTAAAATCAGTTGTGGGAGATTAAATGGGAGTTTTATCTAATTTTATTTATTGTTTACCTTATAATTCTGCTTTTATGCCTGCTGTCGCAAACTTCCATGAATTTAGCAGCTAAGAAAAACACTTATTCATTTTTTCACAAGTCAGAAAGCCAAAATCAAGTGGTCTCCTCTCTTAGGCTGTTAATGGGAGTTTCTAGGGAAAAATTACATCCTGGCTGTTTCACGTCTTTATAAATTCTTCATAATCTCTATGTGAATCCCTCTATCTTGAAAGCCAGCATCAACACACTGAACACCATCAACCCCATTGCCACTCCTGTTTTCAGTCTCTTCTTCTTCATTCCTCCTTAGTGGTTTTTCTGTTCTCTAGGATTGTGTGACTACGAACAGCCTCCTTAGATAATGCAGGAGAATCTCTTTATGTTAAAGTCAAATAACTTGTAACCTTAGGTGCATCTGCAAAGACCTTTCTGCCTGTGATGTGACATGAACCACCAAGCGATAGCACCGGGGGAAGGAGATCTGCCTATAGCACGGCAATTTTTTTCTTCAATGAAAAACATCTTCAGTGTGATCATATCCATAGAACTATTACCAGTGATTACTTCTTGGGATGGTATCACACAAAAAGACAAACATTACTTACAGTCTTTTTTAATACTGTTTAGTTATGTGTTATTTCTTATATAAAGCTTGTTCAGTTCAGTTCAGTTGCTCAGTCGTGTCCGACTCTTTGCGACCCCATGAATCACACCACGCCAGGCCTCCCTGTCCATCACCAACTCCCGGAGTTCATTCAGACTCACGTCCATTGAGTCCGTGATGCCATCCAGCCATCTCATCCTCGGTGTCCCCTTCTCCTCCTGCCCCCAATCTCTCCCAGCATTAGGGTCTTTTCCAATGAGTCAACTCTTCGCATGCGGTGGCCAAAGTACTGGAGCTTCAGTTTTAGCATCATTCCTTCCAAAGAAATCCCAGGGTTCATCTCCTTCAGAATGGACTGGTCCCTTGCAGTCCAAGGGACTCTCAAGAGTCTTCTCCAACACCACAGTTCTAAAGCATCAATTCTTCGGCGCTCAGCCTTCTTCACAGTCCAACTCTCACATCCATACATGACCACAGGAAAAATCATAGCCTTGACTTGGAAAAGACTCTGATGCTGGGAGGGATTGGGGGCAGGATGTGAAGGGGATGACTGAGGATGAGATGGCTGGATGGCATCACGAACTCGATGGACTAAGGCTGAGTGAACTCCGGGAGTTGGTGATGGACAGGGAGGCCTGGCGTGCTGTGATTCATGGGGTTGCAGAGTCAGACACGACTGAGAGACTGAACTGAACCGAACTGAACTGAATCCTTAGATGGATCTATGAAAGCAGATTTGATGGTCAGCAACCTATTGACTGAAGTTTTTTGTGGGAGGTTCTAGGGTGTATTTACTTGGAGCTGGATCCTACGGGAATTCAAGATCAGAACCAGGATGACAGTATAAGATCAAGTCACAAGTATATATAGAGCTGATCAAAGAGAGAGAGAGAGAACCAAGAAATAAAGCCAAGCAAGGCAGATAATGAAAGAATTTTAGGGTAGTCCTTGATATAGTAGAATTAGCAACTCTTTAAGGAAAAAATTACAAGACTACCCTAGATCTATTTTTTTTTAAATTCTAGTTTCCTTTATGCATTAACCTTGAATGGCCAAGTTAGAAATCTTAACTCAGAAGAGCCCTTCTCAACCAGGGAAAGATGATCTACAGAGCCTTAGACATCATTTGAGTAGCTCTGGACAAATCTAGTAAGATGTGAATCTTGCCTCTGAATGGACACTATTGGTCATTAGGGATTTTGCTGAAATGACAAGATTTGTTTTGCTTGGGTTTGCAATGGCAGTAATCACATTAAAAATACCATCCATAAAACAACTATCATCATCTGATTCCTTTCTTGACATGAGGTTGTATTTTGTGAAAATTTGAAAAAACAGCAGTGAAGTTAATGCCTCATTACTTAAAACCTCTAGGTTAGACACTCCAAGTTAAATTCAATCACAAAAATACATGCACAGCTAATTCACATTTTACAACAGCTATCATCAATCATCATTTGTGGACTAAGAGATCTGCACACACCTTGTATACTGTCCAAATCCCCCCTCTCTCCAGTCATCCAATTTTCAGCAAATCTATTACAGCTGGAAAGCCAAAGCACAGAAAACGCAACTTGAAACTCCAGGGGAAAAGGAAGAACTTAAACTGGAGATGTTCCTTCAAAAATACATGAGGGCCAGAATGAGGCAGAGATTTCAAATCCAAAAGGCCAAGGTACACAAGTTAATTTCTCTGCACGTCAGTACTTGTCATTTATTAAATGACAGAATAATTACTTCTGCATACACCTCACAGGCTTGTTTGTTCTTAAATGAACTTTTATCTCTGGCTCACAGTCTAATTAAAGGCTTGTTAAACGTTAAGCAACAACTATCATGGTCCTGCAAAATGGTGGATGAGACATCTTCAGTGTGGAATCCATGAACAAAGTTCATTAGCTCTTTTCCATCACCATGTTGGGTGAAAGAACAGTGATCATATTTCAGTAGACCCAGTGACCAGCCATATTTCAGGATGTACTAAAAGGCTTCACAAGTGGCTCTGTGGAAAAGAATCCACCAGAAATGCAGGAGAAGTGGTTTGATCCCTGAATCAGGAAGACCCTTGAAGATGGAAATGGTAACCCACTCCAGTACTCTTGCCTGAGAAATTCTGTGATCAGAGGAGCCTGGTGGGCTCAGGCTCAGTTCAGTTCAGTTCAGTTCAGTCGCTCAGTTGTGTCCATCTCTGCGACCCCATGAATTGTAGCATGCCAAGCCTCTCTGTCCATCATCAACTCCTGGAGATCACCCAAAATCATATCTATCAAGACGGTGATGCAATCCAGCCATCTCATCCTCTGTCATCCTCTATTCCTCGTGCCCCCAATCCCTCCCAGCATCAGAGTCTTTTCCAATGAGTCAACTCTTTGAATGAGGTGGCCAAAGTACAGGGATTCAGCTTTAGCATCAGTCCCTCTAATGAACACCCAGGGCTGATCTCCTTCAGAATGGACTGGTTGGATCTCCTTGCAGTCCAAGGGACTCTCAAGAGTCTTCTCCAACACCACAGTTCAAAAGCATCAACTCTTCGGCGCTCAGCCTTCTTCACAGTCCAACTTTCACATCCACACATGACCACTAGAAAAACCATAGCCTTGACTAGACGGACCTTTGTTGGCAAAGTAATGTGTCTGCTTTTGAATATGCTATCTAGGTTGGTCATAACTTTGTTTCCAAGGAGTAAGCGTCTTTTAATTTCATGGCTGCAGTCACCATCTCCAGTGATTTTGGAGCCCCAAAACATAAAGTCTGACACTGTTTCCACTGTTACCCCATCTATTTCCCATGAAGCGATGGGACCAGATGCCATGATCTTCGTTTTCTGAATATTGAGCTTTAAGCCAACTTTCATCAAGAGGCTTTTTAGTTCCTCTTCCCTTTCTGCCAAAAGGGTGGTGTCATCTGCATATCTGAGGTTATTGATATTTCTCCCAGCAATCTTGATTCCAGCTTGTGCTTCTTCCATCCCAGCGTTTCTCATGATGTACTCTGCATAGAAGTTAAATAAGCAGGGTGACAATATACAGCCTTGATGTACTCCTTTTCCTATTTGGAACCAGTCTGTTCTTCCATGTCCAGTTCTAACTGTTGCTGTTGCTTCGTGACGTGCATACAGATTTCTCAAGAGGCAGGTCAGGTGTTGTGGTATTCCCATCTCTCTCAGAATTTTCCACAGTTTATTGTGATCCACACAGTCAAAGGCTTTGGCATGGTCAATAAAGCAGAAATAGATGTTTTCTGGTACTTTTTCCATGATCCAGCGGATGTTGGCAATTTGATCTCTGGTTCCTCTGCCTTTTCTAAAACTCAGATGACCATTATATCTCAGATATATATATCTCATTTAAATCAGATGACCATTATATCTACTACTGTGGGCAAGAATCCCTTAGAAAGAAATGGAGTAGCCATCAGGTCAGCAAAAGAGTCTGAAATGCAGTACTTGGATGCAATCTCAAAAATGACAGAATGATCTCTGTTTGTTTCCAAGGCAAACCATTAATATCACAGTAATCCAGGTCTATGCCCCAACCAGTAACGCTGAAGAAGCTGAAGTTGAGCAGTTCTATGAAGACCTACAACACCTTTTAGAACTCACATTCCAAAAAGATTTCCTTTTCATTATAGGAGACTGGAATGAAAAAGTTGGAAGTCAAGAAACACCTGGAGTAACAAGCAAATTTGGCCTTAGAATATGGAATGAAGCAGGGCAAAGACTAAGAGTTTTGCCAAGAGAATGCACTGGTCATAGAAAACACCCTCTTCCAACAACACAAGAGAAGACTCTACACATGGACATCACCAGATGGTCAACACCGAAATCAGATTGATTATATTCTTTGCAGCCAAAAATGGAGGAGCTCTATACAGTCAACAAAAAAAAAAGACCAGGAGCTGACTGTGGCTCAGATCAGGAACTCCTTCATGCCAAATTCAGACTTAAATTGAAGGAAGTAGGGAAAACCACTAGACCATTCAGGTATGACCTAAATCAAATCCCTTATGATTATACAGTGGAGGTGAGAAATAGATTTAAGGGTCTATATCTGATAGATACAGTGCCTGATGAACTATGGAATGAGGTTCCTGACATTGTATAGGAGACAGGGATCAAGACCATCCCCATGGAAAAGAAATGCAAAAAAGCAAAATGGCTGTCTGGGGAGGCCTTACAAATAGCTGTGAAAAGAAGAGAAGCAAAAATCAAAGGACAAAAGGAAAGATATAAGCATCTGAATGCAGAGTTCCAAAGAATAGCAGAAGAGATAAGAAAGCCATCCTCAGGTATCAATGCAAAGAAATAGGGGAAAAGAACAGAAGGGGAAAGAGTAAAGATTTCTTCAAGAAAATTAGAAGTACTAAGGGAACATTTCATGCAAAGATGGGCTCGATAAAGGACAGAAATGGTCTGGACCTAACAGAAGCAGAAGATATT
>SJXQ01004604.1:81149-95372 GCA_006408695.1 Aepyceros melampus | reverse complement strand
ACCTTTCTGAAGGCTAAAGCAACATCAACCAGAGGTGTTTTGTTTTTCAGTCACCAAATATGTCTGATTCTTCGTGACTCCATGGACTGCAGCACGCCAGACTTCCCTGTCCCTCACCAGCTCCTGGAGTTTGCCCAAGTTCATGTCCATTGAATAGGTGAAGCCATCCAACCATCTTATTATAAATGCTCTAATCTTTATATGCAAAAATAACTTTTTTCCCCTAAGTCAAAGCATATTCTAAGTGGGGGAATGGATACACTATTCACTCCTCAAATATATCAATTAATAATCTTCTAAATATAAATAATTAAACTTCTATAGCACTTCCCTTACCCACTCCAGTATTCTTGTCTGGAGAATCCCAGAGACAGGAGAGATTGGTGGGCTGCCATCTATGGGGTCGCACAGAGTTGGACACGACTGAAGCGACTTAGCAGCAGCAGCAACAGCAGCACCTCCTTTAATGCAGATATTCTCCTGGAGCGTGTTTCACTGAGCGAATTCAATACAAGAGTCATATATTCATTCAACAAATAATTGCTGAGTTCCTACTAATTGCCACGAGCTCTGCTAGGTGCTGATTAACATGAACACCATTCTTGTTCTCATGGATCTAAAATCTACTAAAGAGGTGGATATGACATAATCAGACAAGTGTAGAAGTGCTTTTAAAATAATGTATAGGAAACTGTGAAAGGACTTTCAGATAGAATTATATTAGGGATCAAGAATTTGAGATTTAAACTACGACTTGAAGAATTACTGGAAATTTACTCTTTAGAGGGGTGGAAAGATTTCCAGGCAGTAGGGAAGTGAAGTGAAGTGAAGTTGCTTAGTCATATCTGACTCTTTTGTGACCCCATGGACTGTAGCCTCCCAGGCTCCTCTATCCATGGGATTTTCCAGGAAAGAATACTGGCAATAGTTGTCATTCCCTTTTCCAAGGCAATGGAGAGGATTCATATAAAAGCCATGAATCAGGAAACAGGTTAGCATATTGGACAAATGTAAAGAAGTCCAATGCTTTCTCAGTGTACTTCCTGAGTGAGGGTGATGAGGCATAACAAGAGACAAGAGAGTAAATAAGAACCAGACAAACCCATGGCCTTATGTCTATATCAAAGAATTTTTTTTTCATTTTTAAACTGATTTTATTCTTTTCTTTTTTAAAAAAAAATATAAATTTATTTATTTTAATTGGAGGTTACTTTACTCCGTGTACACTGCTTTTACGCGATTCTTTAACTTTTTATTTTAATTGGAAGCGAATTACTTTACAATATTGTAGTAGTTTTTGCCATACATTGACATGAATCAACCACAGGTGTACATGTGTTCCCCAACCTGACCCTCCTTCCCACTTCCCTCCCCATCTTATCCCTCAGGGTCATCCCAGTGCACTAGCCTGGAGCACCCTGCCTCATACATCGAACCGGCACTGGCGATCTATTTCACATAAGGTAATATACATGTTTCAATGCTATTCTCTCAAATCATCCCACCCTCGCCTTCTCCCCAGAGCCCAAAAGTCTGTTCTTTACATCTGTGTCTCTTTTGCTGTCTCACATATAGGGTCATCATTACCATCTTTCTAAATTCCATATTTACATTAATATACTGTATTTGTGTTTTTCTTTCTGGCTTACTTCACTCTGTACAATAGGCTCCAGTTTCATCCACCTCATTAGAACTGATTCAAACGCACTCTTTTTAGTAGCTGAGTAATATTCCATTGTGTATATGTACCACTGCTTTCTTATCCATTCATCTAGCTATTGTAAACAGTGCTGTGATGAACATTGGGGTACACGTGTCTCTTTCAATTCTGGTTTCCTTGGTGTGTATGCCCAGCAGTGGGATTGCTGGGTCATATGACAACTCTATTTCCAGTTTTTTAAGGAATTTCCACACTGTTCTCCACAGTGACTGTACTAGTTTGCATTCCCACCCCTTTTCTCCACACTCCCTCCACATTTATTGTTTGTAAACTTTTGTTTGTAAGCCATTCTGACCGCTGTGAGATGGTACCTCATTGTAGTTTTGATTTGCATTTCTCTGATAATAAGTGATGTTGAGCATCTTTTCATGTGTTTGTTAGCCNTTTAAGGAATTTCCACACTGTTCTCCACAGTGACTGTACTAGTTTGCATTCCCACCCCTTTTCTCCACACTCCCTCCACATTTATTGTTTGTAAACTTTTGTTTGTAAGCCATTCTGACCGCTGTGAGATGGTACCTCATTGTAGTTTTGATTTGCATTTCTCTGATAATAAGTGATGTTGAGCATCTTTTCATGTGTTTGTTAGCCATCTGTATGACATCTTTGGAGAAATGTCTGTTTAGTTCTTTGGCCCATTTTTTGATTAGGTTGTTTATTTTTCTGGAATTGAGCAGCAGGAGTTGCTTGCATATTTTTTAGATTAATTTTTTGTCAGTTGCTTCATTTGCTATTATTTTCTCCCATTCTGAAGGTTGTCTTTTCACCTTGCTTATAGTTTCCTTCATTGTGCAAAAGCTTTTAAGTTTAATTAGGTCCCATTTGTTTATTTTTGCTTTTATTTCATTACTCTGGGAGGTGGGTCATAGAGGATCCTGCTATGATTTATGTCAGAGAGTGTTTGGTTAGGTTTTCCTCTAGGAGTTTTATAGTTTCTGGTCTTACATTTAGATGTTTAATCCATTTTGAGTTTATTTTTGTGTATGGTGTTAGAAAGTGTTCTAGTTTCATTCTTTTACAAGTGGTTGACCAGTTTTCCCAGAACCAGTTGTTAGAGAGATTGTCTTTTCTCTGTTGTATATTCTTGCCTCCTTTGTCAAAGATAAGGTGTCCATAGGTGTGTGGATTTATCTCTGGGCCTTCTATTTTGTTCCATTGATCTATGTTGACTGTTGCTTTGTAGTATAGTCTGAAGTCAGGCAGGTTGATTCCTCCAGTTCCATTCTTCTTTCTCAAGATGGCTTTGGCTATTCAAGATTTTTTTGTATTTCCATACAAACTGTGAAATTATTTGTTCTAGTTTTCTGAAAAATACCATTGGTAGCTTGATAGGAATTGCACTGAATCTATAGATTGCTTTAGGTATATACTCATTTTCACTATATTGACTCTTCTGATCCATGAACATGGTATATTTCTCCATCTATTTGTGTTATCTTTGATTTCTTTCATCAGCACTTTATAGTTTTCTATATATAGGTCTTTTGTTTCTTTAGGTAGATTTATTCCTAAGTATTTTATTCTTTTTGTTGCAATGGTGAATGGAATTGTTTCCTTAATTCCTCTTTCTGTTTTCTCATTGTTAGTGTATAGGAATACAAGGGATTTCTGTGTGTTAATTTTATAACCAGCAACTTTACTATATTCATTGATTAGCTCTAGTATTTTTCTGGTGGAGTCTTTAGAGTTTTCTATATAGAGGATCATGTCATCTGCAAAGAGTGAGAGTTTTTTGTCTTCTTTTCTAATCTGGATTCTTTTTATTTCTTTTCCTTCTCTGATTGCTGTAGCTAAAACTTCCAAAACTATGTTGAACAGTAGTGGTGAGAGTAGGCATCATTGTATTTTTCCTGACTTTAGAGGAAATGCTTTCCATTTTTCACCATTGAGGATAATGTTTGTTGTGAGTTTATCACTTATGAGTTTTATTATGTTGAGGTATGTTCCTTCTATGCCTGCTTTCTGGGAGGTTTTATCATAAACGGATGTTGAATTTTGTCAAAGGCTTTCTCTGCATCTATTGAGATAATCATATGGTTTTTATCTTTCAATTTGTTAATGTGGTGTATCACATTGATTAACTCTCTGTATACTCTTAACAGGTTTTTAGCAGAAACACAACATAGCCTCTCTATATATATTTTTTTTGTCTTTTTAAAACATTGTTCTGACTCTTCTCTAAAGGATGGAGATTGTGGGACCAAGTAGGAAACTAGTTACAAGGTCCCTACAGTGATAGAGGCGAGAGGTGTGTGTGAATGAGTGTGCTGGCAATGATGATAAGCTCACTTGGCAGGGAAATGAAGTAAGTTGGGTGTTCAAAATCCAAAACTAGAAATTTCTATATGCTTCATGGCCATATAAATGGATACAATCTTTCTAAAATACAATTTGACATTTTGAAAGCCTAAAATGCCTAACATTTCCTTTAAGACAACAATCCTACTTCTAGGTATTTATCACAAAGAATAATCACAGATATGTGAGAAGAGTTAGGTCAAGGGATATTTAGAGCAACAATGGTATAAACTAAGACTGAAAATCATCAAAAGATTGTTGTTCAGATCCTGGTTTTCTAATAAAAGGAATTACGGATCCTTAAAGGAAAGGCTGATTTTGGGTACAGGACAGGTAAAATACAAGATGAATGTGGAGCAAACAGTAAGAAAAGATAGGGGATTATCAAAACACAAGTGGAGGGCTTCCCTGGTGGCTCATTGGTAAAGAGTCCACTTCTCAATGCAGGAGACGTGGCTTCAATCTCTGGGTCAGGAAGATCCCTTGGAGGAAGAAATGGCAACCCATTCCAGTATTCTTGCCTGGGAAATCCCATGGATAGAGGAGGCTGGCAGGCTACAGTCCATGGGGTCCCAAAAGAGTCATACATGATGGAGCATACACACATAAAATGAGAAAATTTCTTACAAATTAAGAAATTTGGGGGACTTCCCTGGTGGTCCAGTGGCTAATACTACATGCTAACAATGAAGGGGGCCTGGGTTGGATCCCTGGTCAGGGAACTAGTTCCCACATGTTGCAACTAAGAGTTTCCATGTGCAACAAGAAAGATCCTTCATGCCTTAATGAAGACTGAAGATCCTGCATGCCGCAACTAAGACCTGGCACAAAAAGCACATAAATATATTTTATTTTAAAAAAGAAATATTAGTAACAAAAAAAGTAGGAGAGAGAATTTTTATTATTAGTGGGAAAGCAAAGCAACAGGGTTTTGGTGAGAGGGTCATGAAGGAAGTCCCAGGAGCTATATGAGATTGTCTCAGTTACTGACTCTGATTACCCACTCTGACTTTCCTACACACTTCACAAGGTGGTAACTGCCAGCCCTCATGTTATATCTTGTGCTAGATCAAGTTCTCCATGCTTTTTAATTTAAGTTTTAAAATATAAACCAAACCTCAGAAACTTGAAGTATTTTCTCATCTTCTAAGATATTTTTAGTTAGTTTTTTAAAGCGCTCTCCAGAGAAATTCTTTCACATGTGAAACTGCACCAAAAAGGAGAGCAGAAAGATAATTCAAGGCACATATATAAGAAGCAATGATCAGAAACCCAAGTGACAATATGCTCCTACAAGCTATTCAATAACCACTGACTCCACATTTTGTTCCTTTTTGTTTCTTATTGTTGTTCCTTATGCTCGAGGCATCATCTATGGTAGCTAGATTCTCACCACGACAAATCCACAAGTCTCTGCTTGCTCCTCAGCATATTCTGATATAACACTGTCTACCTCTATCCCCAATTCTAACTCTGGATGTATAAACTGACACTTAAGGTCTCCTTTCCCCTTAACAAGAGAACTGGTAACATTTCAGGTTAACATGAGGATGGTACTAAAATATGTATGAGCTTTGACACCAATGATCAGATGCTACTATCATCATGCCTGATACTTGACCCATTTACTTACACAACAGAAGTAAAATTTCATTAGAACATAAATTCAGCTTTTAATACAGCCCAAATACCAATAGAAAGACCAAATTCCTGAGTGTACTTATTCCTAGACATTAACACCCAGTCTATGAAAACAGTGCAGTCATTTTTTAATTAGAGCTGTGTGTTCACTGAGAATACATTTTGCCTATTTGGTAGAAATCCAAAAGATTAAAACTATCGAGTTGGGTTCCAATATATTGAGACCGCTCTATCCTTTGGTTCTAAGATAGTTCACACTGCTGAAAATTTGGACTTTGAATTTTTTGCAATCCCCCAGAAAATTAAGTAGTTCAGGGGGTAATAAATTGTTGGGAAAGATGAGTGGCTGCGAGCACAATGTTGGCCAACTTTGAGAGAAATGACTGATTGTCTTAAATAATCTCCAACTAACTCTAATCATGGTTCATGCCCCTTTGCATCTCCTGGGTCTGAGATCCTCCACCTAGAATTACTTGTCTGAGTTAGGTCTTAGGAATCACACACCCAAAAAATGGCATACCATAGTATTTTAGAAATTGTGGATATGATATAGAGCATTTAATCCACTCTTTATTTTGTCAGATACAGAAGTTGAAGTCAAGAGAGGCAGTGTGACCTGTACAAGGTCACCCAGACAGGCAATGGTAAAAGCAGCCCTAAAGCTCTGAGCTAAGGCTTCTAAGTATGTTCTTGTTGTATGTGTAAGAACGTAACAGAGATCCTGCCATGAAGCTCCTGTCCACAGCTCCAACCAACACAGATTGTTTCTATCGCTATCACTATGCATCACTGGTTCTTAAAGTGCTATCTCTGGGCCAGCAGGATCATCATCAGCTGGGAACATTTTTGTTAATATTTTTATTTATTTATTTTTGGCTGTGCTAGGTCTTCATTGCTGCATGCACTTTTTTCTAGTTTCAGCAAATGCAGGCTACTCTTTGTTGCAGTGCAGGGGTGTCTCATTGCAGTGGCTTCTCTTGTTGTGGAACACAGGCTCTGTAGCACAAGCTCAGTAGCTGTGGTGCACAGGCTTATTTGCTCTGAGGCATATGGGATCTTCCTGAATCAGGGTTCGAACCTCTGACTCCTGCATTGGCAGGCAGATTCTTTACCACTGAGCCACCAGGGAAACCCTGGGGACTTTTTATTAACACAAATTCTCAGGGGGCCTCTAGAACTAAATCAGAAACTGGGGGTGGGTCCTAGTATCTCATGTTTCAATCATGAAGCTTTTACATTTACCTATGTCAGGATCCTTATTTTCTATTTTCACCAGGAACCTGACCCAACATAGCACTTATTTTCACTGAAACTTGATATGGAATAGATCAATTTCTCTTAAATATTAATGTGAGAAATCACTATCTGGGGCTTCTGGTTAAAAAGCAGATTCTGATTCAGTAAGCCTCGGTTAGGGTTGAGGTTGTTCAATTCTAATAAGTTCCCAAGTGAGGTCAATGCCTCGAGTAAGTGGACCACACTCTTAGAAGCAAAGGAGTATAGTTAACAAGCGTCAACATCAAATTTTCAGCCTAATT
Source organism: Aepyceros melampus (assembly GCA_006408695.1). Classification (NCBI taxonomy): domain Eukaryota; kingdom Metazoa; phylum Chordata; class Mammalia; order Artiodactyla; family Bovidae; genus Aepyceros; species Aepyceros melampus. The sequence goes on along the minus strand of SJXQ01004604.1, from coordinate 88,175 downwards.
ATGTTGGACTAAGGAGGGGGAAAAGTGGGATATGCCACCATTCATGAGTCCTTTCATAGCGTCAGCACCAGTGGCCTCTTGTGGTCCTTGGAAAAAGACATAGATCAGTAGACTTCTATCCCTAACACTCCACGGTTCTTGCTAGTCAGTTGCACAGTTTCAGTGGTGCTTTTGGGACAAAGCATAGGACTGAGGAGGGTTGAGAGAGGGCTATGCTGCAGCAAAAAGAGCAGCCAAGGGGGCAAGACTCTGAGGGGCCCTGCAGTGGGAGGGCTCTGGGTGCCCATGAGAGACACCAGGGAGACAGACATAGGGCCGAACAAGAAAGCTGGGAGGCACTGATGACAGGCATGACTGACTTCCCAGTTTTCAGAAGGTCAGTCCAGGGCAGAGGTGTGAAGAATATCAGTGAAATCCATACAATCTAGTCTGAGGAAGGGGCCTGTCATGTCTGGTGGAATGCCTTCACCCTCAGTGTTTGGGCATTTATCATTAAACCATCCCTCTGTCTTTCCATATAGTACTCTTGGATCTGCCTTTTTAAAAATCTTCCTTCTTATTTATATTGGAAACTTTCATCAGAAAAAACATTTTCTCCACAATTGACATTAAAGAAACCCTATGCCAAATAATAAAAAGAAAATGCTGTTGGGCTGTACTCAAGGCAACATATGACTGCCATGAATTATTCTGATTGATGACCCAGTGATGGGTGGGTTGCACTGTGGTTTGGATGCTCAGCATCAGCATGGCAATATGGCAAGAAAAGTTTCTGCTGCGTATGGGCTGTTGGCATAGGGATTTTTCTTCTCTGATTTACACTTCTGTATTCTAACATCAGTTTTCATACTCTTCAAGCTGGACAGTTTCTGGTAGTTGCATAGTCAAAGGTCAAATGGACAAGGTGACTAAAACCTCATTCATGAGGGAGAAAGGCAGGACAGATCCTTGAGTCATATTCATGGTACAAATGGACAGCCGAATACTCTGTGGTTCCCTTAGAGGAGATCTGCTGTCACTAGCCCAAAAACACTGCTGCCCTGGCTGACCCTCCATCAGTTCAGCTCAGCTCAGTCGCTCAGTCATGTCCGACTCTTTGCGACCCCATGAATCGCAGCACACCAGGCCTCCCTGTCCATCACCACCTCCCAGAGTTCACTCAGGCTCACATCCATCGAGTCAGTGATGCCATCCAGCCATCTCATTCTCTGTCATCCCCTTCTCCTCCTGCCCCCAATCCCTCCCAGCATCAGAGTCTTTTCCAGTGAGTCAGCTCTTCGCATGAGGTGGCCAAAGTACTGGAGTTTCAGCTTTAGCATCATTCCTTCCAAAGAAATCCCAGGGCTGATCTTCAGAATGGACTGGTTGGATCTCCTTGCAGTCCAAGGGACTCTCTATAATGGATCTTAATACAATGATATCCCTGGGCGTATTAAAGAGTACAGCCCCCACCTCCAATAGAATAAGACTTGCAATGCGAGGTCATTTCTAATATAGGTCAGGAAGGAAGAAAAAGAAAAAGTCACCTGTCTTATCCTCCAAGTGACTTTGATAAATAATTTGTTGGCACGTTAAATTTAGTTGAACTACATCATTCCTACTTCTAGAAAACAAAGAAATGAGACTATCATGACCAAAATATTTCCCTTCTTGGTGATTCTTTATTAAAGTTGGCTGGTAACTTGAAACTTACTTCTAACAAGCCTTGAACCCTGAAGTCATTCTCCCCAGCAATGGTTCGCAGCTGACATTTTATATCTACACTACATCTCAAGCCAAAAGAGCCTCTTTGCCTTTCCAAATATCCTGCCAACCTCCACCAGGAAATTCTGGATGGTGTGGAAGATTCAGGAAGTGAATTGAGGCTGCCAGGAATCTTCATCCAGGTTAATCAGCTCTGTAGACGCTAGGAGAAAAGAAGCAAGCTGGCTGGCTGAGTGATGCAGATAAGCAGATGGCTTGGGCACAAGTTAAATGAACTGCATATTGGCTTCCAAATTCTCCTGCATCTAGAGCCATCAAAACAACATGATATTACTGCAGATTTCATTATCAACTTGATGAACATTTACCATAATGGTAGAGAAGAGACAATAAATTCAACACTTTGTTACCTTTAAATGTGAACTTCCCTTTGACAGTACACATCAAAAAGAGTTACAGGAATGAAATGTTAAAGACATCTAAATATTTGCTTTATTTTTAAGGTAATTCTGAATTCATATATTTATGTTGATTGTAAGGAGTCCAATTTAAAAATTGAATAATTACTCAAGGCAAAAAGGCTGCAATTTTTGTGTGAAATATTTTATGACACATTTACTAATAAGAAAAAAAGATTGCATTCAGTTGCTTAAAGATTTCATTAATTTAGGAAACAAAAGAAGAATGTTATACTTTTCTGCCACTGATAATTGTTGCTTTCTTCCTAGGGAGTCCTATGATTTTAAGTGATCTGAATGAACCCACACATGAAGAATGAATTTAGGGTCATAATTCCTTACTATTAATAGAGAAACTTAGATCAAGTCTGAAGCAGTAGGTATCAGGGAGTAATAATTCTCAGTCTACACTAACTCATATATATAATGCAAAATCAGAAAATGATGATTAAAAACTATGTGGCCTTTCATTTTCCAAGGGAAAAATGAGAAATATCTATTTGCTGGAATAAAAAAGCATCACTTGGTGAATAAATTTGAAAATAAAAGTTTGTTTGGCTGACTCTCTCTGTTTATCAGCTCTCGTGTTGAAGCACAGAAAGTGGTGGGTACCAGAACCAACATGAAAGGATCCAGCATTTGAACATATGCTGAGATTTGTAGGTCCTGATGACTCACTATTTTTAGTACTAAAGAAATTATTTATGTCATTATAAAGGTTTAACTTTGAGAATTCACCATTACTTTAGATAATTCATGAAGGCTAGAGCAAAGTGTTTAAAAAAAAAAAAAGAATTAAAATGCAGCAGTTTTGAGGATCAGATAACCCAAAGAGTAAATAAAATCTTTATGATTTTATGGAGTATGATGTGTTGAATGGAATCTACAAACCTAATAATTCACTGTATGAAAGCTATTCAGTTCAGTTCAGTTCAGTCGGTCAGTCGTGTCCAACTCTTTGCGACCCCATGAATCACAGCACACCTCCCTGTCCATCACCAACTCCCGGAGTTCACTCAAACTCTTGTCCATCGAGTCAGTGACACCATCCAGCCATCTCATCCTCTGTCGTCCCCTTCTCCTCCTGCCCCCAGTCCCTCCCAGCATCAGAGTCTTTTCCAATGAGTCAACTCTTCACATAAGGTGGCCCAAGTACTGGAGTTTCAGCTTTAGCATCATTCCTTCCAAATATTAAAATGCAGCAGTTTTGAGGATCAGATAACCCAAAGAGTAAATAAAATCTTTATGATTTTATGGAGTATGATGTGTTGAATGGAATCTACAAACCTAATAATTCACTGTATGAAAGCTATTCAGTTCAGTTCAGTTCAGTCGGTCAGTCGTGTCCAACTCTTTGCGACCCCATGAATCACAGCACACCTCCCTGTCCATCACCAACTCCCGGAGTTCACTCAAACTCTTGTCCATCGAGTCAGTGACACCATCCAGCCATCTCATCCTCTGTCGTCCCCTTCTCCTCCTGCCCCCAGTCCCTCCCAGCATCAGAGTCTTTTCCAATGAGTCAACTCTTCACATAAGGTGGCCCAAGTACTGGAGTTTCAGCTTTAGCATCATTCCTTCCAAAGAAATCCCAGGGCTGATCTCCATTAGAATGGACTGGTTGTATCTCCTTGCAGTCCAAGGGACTCTCAAGAGTCTTCTCCAACATGATAGTTCAAAAGTGTCGATTCTTCTGTGCTCAGCTTTCTTCACAGTCCAACTCCCACATTCATACATGACCACTGGAAAAACCATAGCCTTGACTAGACAGACCTTTATTGGCAAAGTAATGTCTCTACTTTTGAATACACTACCTAGGTTTATTCCATTCGTTCTTCTACAACATTTTGCTATATGCAATATACTTTTTTGGGTGCTGGAGATATAAATGTATAGTATACATCCAGTTTGCCTGCAAAGCATACATCTTTCATTTTATGAATAACAGCACTCCCTTGTTTCTATGGGGAGCTGCTTCATTTCTACTTGATCATTTGAATGACAAAAAGTATTAGTGCTCTCCCCACTCATGAATACAGAGCAGGACACTTGACCCCAAGTAGACCAACCAGGGCACCCATTTCCCCTGGGAACAGTAACTGATCTGGAGGTGAACACATCTCAGAGGGACCAATCAGAGCCTGATGTTATAAAGACACAGCTTCTGGTGTGACTCATAGCCATGGCCACCACCACATAGAAGTATTTGAGAGAACAAAGCTGTCAACTACAGGTAAAAAGAAAAGAGAGTGTTGAAGACACTCAAGTACAACTGAAGTGCTTGAAATTCCTAGAGCAGCTGAACATTCTATAACTTGTCCTTCAGCCCTGTGAGCTATCCCCATAACCTTTCAAACAATTTATCCTTGTGTCACACATTAAGTCAGCCCTTTACCAATGCAAGTTGAACTGCCCCTGTCCACCAACAAGCAGACTTTTTCAGGATTTTTGACCACCTGGAGGGTCAGCACTGCCTAACCCTCATTTTGTTCAAGAGCCAACTATAGTTTGAGTTGAACTTCTATCTCTTAAAACCAGGTAAGTTCTATCTTCCTATATTGGGTGGCAAACCCACCCAGTTGGTCCTCTGACATTACAGTCTGGTGAGGGAGAATATCAGTCAAGCAATAAGTGCATCTGCAGTTTCAAGACGTGTCAATACTATGAAGGGACACTGACACAGACGTTCAACCCTTCTCATGGCATGTTCACCAGAAACCCTGCAAACAAACCTTCCATCACTGGCTGAGCAATCTCCAAACTCCTTCAGTTTTGCAATCTGACTTGGAGCATATTTCTGGGCATAATTTCAGAAAGCTTTTATGAAAGGTTTCTGAGGGCTGGATTTAATCTGCTAAACTCAGGAATCCACACTATGCACTAATCAAGTGTTCACTGGCCAGGTCTGCAGACAAAGGGAGATTGATTACTTTGGTTAATGGCCATTTGTGGGTTCCACAGGGAAATAGTTAGCAGCAAAAGGAGCAAATATTTTCAATTTAAAAATTAAACATTTATTCTACCTTTCCTAGAGGAAATTATATATTAGGGTAACCAAGAGAAAAGTTATTCTTTACTGAAGAATTTAAGATAGTTGATATGAAAGGAAAAATAGAACAAGAAAATCACCCTTGTGCAATCCCTTGCAACAGTCACCAGTGGACAGAGACATTAGATAGAAGGATGGGGAGCATTACAACGGAGGGACCAAGTGTGACCACCTGAACCAGAGATCAATCTTAGCATCCTTAGAAGTGAGAAAATCAGACACTGTGTGTCTCTCATGGCGGGATACAACACAAAGCAGATAGCCCTGCCTATGAAGTATTTTTGGGAAACAAGTGAACCAGAATAAAATCAAGCCTGTAGACATCTCTCATTTACTGGCAAGAGAGGAATAGAAAAGCAAGTTAAACAGCATCGCAAGGAAGCCAACAGGCAAACCCAAGAAAGAAAACATTCTAAGGAATGAACTCAGTTTCTGAAACACATCACCTGCAGAAAATAAAAAGGCAGGAGGAATAAGACTACACCAGATTGAAAGAAATTTAAGAAAAAAAGATCAACTAACTTAATATGTGTACCTTGTTGGGTCCTGACTCAACTAGACCAACTGTAAGATGACCTTCAATGAGAACTGGAGACATTTGATAGTAGAAGTTATCAGAAGTTATCAAGCAGTTATGATAACTATGGTAAGATTGTGGTCTATATTTTTCAGGGAAGGATACTTATATATGTAGAAGTGAAACAACACCATGCATGACATTTGTTTTTAAATATTTCAGAAAAGGAAAACAAAGGGTAGATGGGGCAAAATCTTGATAAATGATGAAACTGAGTGATAGGCAAAAAAGATATTCATTGTTCTTTTATATTTCATGTATATTTGAAAATTTCCAGATGAACTTTTCAAATTTGGCTCTTTGCAAAGAAAAGCTATCTCTTTTTTTCAGGGACCATACTATTGAGAATCACTGTGAGACAAAACACATATTGCAATTAAGCAACTTAAAAGTCAGTCAAAAGAAAACAAGAGAAGCCAGCTTTCAAAAATATCTCATTCAATAACAAAATGTGTTTAAGAGCAGAATATCAAAACAAGTTACTGCATTGGCTGATGGTTATAAGCTTTCAAAATTTAGCCAAGAAGAAAGAAGTTCTTCAGCAACAAATTAAATTATTTAGAACATTAAGAGATAGTTCATTTCCTGATTTGTTTTTAAATTTTAATAAAAATAATTTTAAACTGTATAATTTAGTCTCTATGTACAATCTTATTCACCACTTCTCCAATCAATCCAAGTTTAGATACTTATTTACAAATATATTTAAAATATTTTAAAGACTGGATTTAAGAGAAACAAATTATCAATTCATAGGAATATGTACCACTTAGAATCTTTAAAAAAAATTTTTAATACCCCCAGTATATTGATGAAAGGAGTGAATATGAACAAAAATAACTATCACTGGAGGCAAACATAGAGTTTAATGAAGAAAGAAACTGCTATCTTTCCATACAAAACCCATCACATTTAAAATATATGATGTGAGGATTACATCAGAATCCAAGCTAAACATTGTCAACAATATTGTCGTTACAAAAGGCAATATAGGAGATTCTGTCCACCATTTTTCTTGAAGTAAAATTTGAAAATTATAATTATTTAGCCAGAAGGAAAAGTATTTGTTCACAACTGTATGTAACACTGAAATTTACAATTAAAATACAACTCTGTTTGCAATTTTTTAAGGAATCTCCACAGTGTTCTCCATAGTGGCTGTACTAATTTGCATTCCCACCAACAGTGTAAGAGGGTTCCCTTTTCTCCACACCCTCTCCAGCATTTATTGCTTGTTG
>SJXQ01004604.1:0-73241 GCA_006408695.1 Aepyceros melampus | reverse complement strand
GAGAGTGTTTTGCCTATGTTCTCCTCTAGGAGTTTTATAGTTTCTTGTCTTACGTTTAGATCTTTAATCCATTTTGAGTTTATTTTTGTGTATGGGGTTAGAAAGTGATCTAATTTCATTCTTTTACAAGTGGTTGTCCAGTTTTCCCAGCACCACTTGTTAAAAAGATTGTCTTTAATCCACTGTATATTCTTGCCTCCTTTGTCAAAGATAAGCTGTCCATAGGTGTGTGGATTTATCTCTGGGCTTTCTATTTTGTTCCATTGATCTATATTTCTGTCTTTGTGCCAGTACCATACTGTCTTGATGACTGTGGCTTTGTAGTAAAGCCTGAAGTCAGGCAGGTTGATTCCTCCAGTTCCATTCTTCTTTCTCAAGATGGCTTTGGCTATTCGAGGTTTTTTGTGTTTCCATACAAATTGTGAAATTATTTGTTCTAGCTCTGTGAAAAATTCCGCTGGTATCTTGATAGGAATAATAGATGGAGAAACATACCATGTTCATGGATCGGAAGAATCAATATAGTGAAAATGAGTATACTACCCAAAGCAATCTACAGATTCAATGCAATTCCTATCAAGGGAATAGGTATTGAGGTTAAAAGTGAATGTGACAACTTTTGGGGGGTATGAATATTTTCATTATCTTGATTACAGTGATAGTTTTATGGGTATACATATCAGTCAAAATTTATCAAACTGAAAACTTAAAATATAATCAATTTAGTATATATAAAGAAGCATAATAAAGCCACATAAAAAATAGAGAGAGTTAGGCATTAAAGGAAAGATGTTGAACGTGACATAGTAAAGAGAAGTGTCTTTGAAAAAAGTGAAAGTCAAATTGTTAGTTGCTCAGTCATGTCTGACTCTTTGTGACCCCATGGACTGTAGCCCACCATTCTCCTCCATCCACGGGATTCTCCAGGCAAGAATACTGGAATAGGTTTCCAGTCCCTTCTCCAGGGGACTTCCCATCCTAGGGCCTGAACTCTCATCTCTTTCATCTCCTGCACTGGCAGGTAGATTCTTTTTTATTATTATTAAACTAATTTATTTTAATTGGAGGCTAATTACTTTATAATATTGTAGTGGTTTTTGCCATACATTCACAGGAATCAGCCATGGGTGTACATCAGCCTGAAGCCCCCTCCCACCTCCCTCCACATCCCATCCCTCAGGGTCATCCCAGTGCACGATGAGCCCTGAGCACCCTGTCTCATGCATCGAACCTGGACTGGCAATTTGTCTCATATATGATAATATACATGTTTCAGTGCTATTCTCTCAAATCATCCCACCCTCACCTTCTCCCACAGAGTCCAAAAGACTTCTTTACATCCATGTCTCTTTTGCTGTCTCACATATAGGGTCATTGTTACCATCTTTCTAAATTCCATATATATGTATTATTATACTGTATTGGTGTTTTTCTTTTTGGCTTACTTCACTCTGTATAATAGGCTCCAGTTTCATCCACCTCATTAGAACTGATTCAAATGCATTCTTTTTAATGACTGAGTAATATTCCATGTGTATATGTATCACAGCTTTCTTATCCATTCATCTGCCAATGGACATCTAGGTTGCTTCCATGTCCTAGCTATTGTAAACAGTGGGCAGGCAGATTCTTTACTGTCTGAGCTACCAGGGAAGCCACTTCGTGTCTTTGTCCAGAGTTAATGTTAGATTTGGTACGAAAAAAGCATCCTGGTATTCTCAGTCAAGTATAAATTAGAATTTGAACGAAGGATCATTTTTACAAATCCAAAACTCAACAGCAAGCTGAATTAGTGGCCACAATGTATCCTAGGATAACAAATGCCACTCTGCACAGATGGGAGAACAACTCCTTCATGACATCCTTCATGATTGGACTAGATACAATCATTTGACCCCCATCTTGGTGACCAAAAAGGCCTTAACATGTCCTTCAACTTCACTAATCATCAGTCCACCTGGATTCAGATTGAGGATAAGTTACAACTATCTTTGACTTAGTTTTCTCACCTGAGGCATAGAGAAAATGATTAAAAAAAAATAGTACCTACTTCACAGAGTTGTGTTAATACATGTAACACAGATTAATTCACATAAACTGTGAAGACCATCTATTATTTTTTCATTATCATTCTCATTTTAAAGATGAGAAACTAAATTTCAAACAGGTAAACTCATTCATAAGTAGATCCAAGAACTGATGGTAAGATTCAAGTCCTCACTACTAGGTTGGTGTTCTTTCCCTTTCAACACACAGATTCCCTGCAGACAAAATATATTTGCAGTCTGCAGGAGTTCACACTGCTGATCAAATAAAAGAGGGCAAAACTACTTACCACTTAACAGGTTGGCAAACTAAAACCTGGGAAATTTAATCTCTGTGCTTATTGGGAAGATCCTGTACCCAGTTGACAGAGACCTCTAAAAATGATTGGAAACCCTAACTAGATTGGAAAAAAAAAGAGGGAAAAACAAGATTGGTAATTACAGACTACTGAAGCGAGCCCTGAGTAAGGCAAAACTGGTCCTTGACAGCTGATAAAGAGGAAGAGGGAGTCACACGTTAATTTAAGTGTATTGTCTTTCTTGGAAAGCAAAAAAGACTGCCTGTCAATTTAGCCCCTGTTTTTGGTGATAAAACTCACAAGCTGGTTCTTTTCCCACTGAGCCTTCCCAGGATGCTGTCACCAGAGCCTGTGATAGGACCTGATACACTAATCACTGTAGAAACACATGAAAACCCAATTCTTTTTACCCTTGGAGTGTATTTTGCCTCCGGATATTCAAGAACTTGGAATTAAAATAATCTGAGCCCCTGACTTGAATTTTAACTTCCTATGTGTCTATTAGCGTTTCCAAAGGAGCTCAACCTGCCGTCTGGAGTTCTAATGCTCTTCCGGGTGCCAGAGAAGAGACTGCAGATGAATAAATCATGTAACTCAGTTCCCTCACTGAATTTTCTTTGAGAAGATTAGAGGCCTCACATCACCTCATTTGGCTTTCATGGGTCCAATTCTACACACGAAAAAGCAAGAGCCCTGAAATATTTAGCACTGGAAGAAATTCCTTCTAGTTTCCCCACACTATAAAGCCCCCAATCTCCTTCTTTCTGATTCTTGCCCATGGTGATTGGTGTATGCTTCCCCTACTCCGTTTCTCACTGGGCACTCAGCGAGCCCTCCTTTCCCCCTCTCCCCGCTCAGGGCTCCCAGTCTCCGACTCATTCATTTGTCTCTAAGAAAGGGGCCATCAGCCATTACCAAGGTTGCTCTGGACCCACCTCTCACCACATACTCTCACAGTAATGCTGATTAAAGGCCTCCCACACACAAGAACAAGGCAAGGAGAGAGTACTTCCAAAAATTCCTTTGTGGAAGACCCTTGAAATACAGCATTTATTCTGTGGACAAAGAACAAAGTTGCCTGCCATTTCAGTAAACAAAAATGTTGCCTGCAATTCTGGTAAACAATGTATTATGCCCACCAGCAGGCCATTGGCCACTGCAGCTGCCCCCAAAATGGAGCAACCTGAGGGGAATTCAGAATGGAGAAAAACAGGATCCTGGCCCTAGTTAGCATGATGCATATCAAAGGCAGCATTTCAAGGAGCCCAGTCTCTTGCATCTTCCCAGACATAGAAAAGCACTAAAATCATTACCTTGAGATACCTTGTTTTTGTGATTAGCAGTAACCTTCTGATCTTCAACTACAAGTTGTTTTCAGCAAAAATTCCTACAAATCTTGACTCCAACCTTACCTCTTTGGAGCAGTTCCTCAGAACTTTCTGAAAGGCTGCTTTCCTAGTCATCTTCAATACTATCCCCAAATAAAACATCATTCTCAACTTTTAGGGGGTGGCTTGGTTGGGTTTTTTTTTTTTTTTTTTTTTTCTGTCAACAATTTCATAGGCTAAGAGCTTGTATCTAACTTGATTAAGCACAACCGTTTATGGGAAATATTCAAACTGAGCCAATGTTCTTTTTCTTCCAGATGTTGGGGCAGTTTTCAAACCTATGTGATGGTGTCATAGCCACGCGTTCCGGGAAACAAACTCACTCAGAGGGACAATGCAGATAGTGGAGCGCAGCTTATTACACCCGCGGGCCCAAGGCAGAGTCTCCCCTTAGCCAAGGACCCTGACCAGTTTTTGTGAAAACCTTACATACTCTAAGTGTACGTGCCCAAACCCACCTCCCCAAATTCCCTGAAACTAGTCTGAACAAAGGAAGAGAAAGATACAATCAAAGTTAACCCGTGATTCATATGCCTTAAGCCTAGGTAGTTAACAGTGGACAATTATCAATAGGCCTGGGGTCATACCTCAATAAGCATAATAGAATTTATGATTCTATTTGGTTACACAGATAATTAGGGTATTATTATAGGCAATGGAGAGTCTAGGTATGAGCCCTGGGGTTCTTCCATCCAGGGGGCCTGGTTTTCCAGTTGGTATGTCGTTTCCATAGATACTGGGCATATAGCTCAAAGTCCACAGTCCTGCTCCAGATGGAGTCCTGCTTTCAAGACAGAGCCTGTTCTGTCTGTTTCCTCCTTCAATGGTAAGTTCAGAACATCCGTTTTTCGCTTTTATTAGCCAAACCAGTTTGCCAATATGATAAAAAAAATTAAAAACACACACACAAAAGAATCAGAAATTAAATGCACAGTTAAAAAAAAAAAAAAGAATTAAAGAAAATCTATCAGACGTGGTTCCCATGAAAAAAAAAGAAGTCAATTCTTTTTGACAAAGTAGAGACTCCAACAGAATGAATTAGTGAATAACAATACTTTCCAGGTCTTTTTATTTCTTTGAAGTACTTTTACCAATAAATACTTCATTTTTTCCTCATAAAGAAGGTAGAATAGCACTGTTAACTCATTTGTCAGATGAAAACACAGCACCAGAGAGGTTCATTAACATGCCCAAGTTCAAACAAAAACAGAACTGGTGCCCAGGGTCTCTTAGCTCACAGGAAAATAACCTAAAGGAAGAGATCCTTTCCTCTTCAGGTAAATTCTCTTTAGATACTACAGGCCAACAGACTGGAACTCTGCCAGTCTTGGATTTGAATTTAATCTCGACAGGAGCTTCGAGCCTGTGTGCTTATTGAAGCACCTGTTCATCCTTCCCAGAACATGATTGTTCCATGTTCTGAGGCTCAGCATCCACTGTCCTTTCTGGAAGAAGAGGGAGGACTTGGGAGGGAGCGTCTTCATTCAGAATTCTTTCCAATGCTTCCGCTCTTTTGAATTATACAATTGATGAATTCAAAAGCATATTAATGGGCCAGGAGTAGGTCTCTCTTCTTCCTTTCTGAACTAGTTAGGACAAGCATTTTACTTTCTCAAATAAACTAAGGCAGAACCCACCTTTCCTATTCCCATCAGCTGATTTTATTAGAAAAATAAGAATTTAAGATATTTATACCAAGTTTAGAGGATTTATCATCAACCCTGAAAAAACCAAGAGTATCCACTCAAGATGCTAATTAGTGACTTGGTTCAGAAAAGAGAATGAAAACAATGATCTTAAAGAAATCCAAAAAAGGGAATGGGAGTTTTAAATCAATGCCTTTATTTCTGTCACTTTCCAAAAATAACTTAATATTAGAAAAATACATTGCTTTTCAGTTATGTCTGACTCTACAACCCTATGGACTGCAGCACTCCAGGCTTCCATGTCCTTCACTCCCAGAGTTTACTCAAGCTCATGTCCACTGAGTCAATGATGCCATCCAACCATCTCATCCTCTGTCACCCCTTCACCTCTTGCCCTCAATCTTTCCCAGCATCATGGTCTTTTCCAATGATACGTTTAATAAATAATAATAAACTAAAATAATTGTTGGAAGATGCAGTCAAGAGCTGAAGCTACTGTACAATTTAAAACAGAAACTGCCATTTGCCATGCCAATGACTACACCATTGTTCTTTAAAAAAGAAAAAGAAAGAAAAGGTACTAGAGTAGAGTTGGGGCTAAATTCAGCTTTTAAAAAATTCTCCATTTTATTATAAATAAAAGAGATTCAAAAAGTAAGGAAGAACCAAGTTTCTCCTTTTTGTCTTTTGTTCATTTCTGCTTCAAAACCTTAAGGAATTTTTCTTTCCCTCAACTGTCAGATTTTTTAATTTTTCAAATAATGCCCATCCGAAAGGAAATCAGTCCTGAATATTCACTGAAAGGACTGATGCTAAAGCTGAAGCTGCTATATACTTTGGCCACCTGATGCGAAGAACTGACTCATTGGAAAAGACCCTGATGCTGGGAAAGATTGAAGGCAGGAGTAGAAGGGGATGACAGAGGATGAGATGGTTAGATGGCATCACTGACTGGATGGGCATGAGTTTGAACAAGCTCTGGGAGTTGGTGATGAACAGGGAGGCCTGGCATGCTGCAGTCCATGGGGTCGCAAAGAGTCAGACACAACTGAGCAGTTGAACTTTTACTGAAATATTCAAGGCAATTTTTTGTTGTCTTTCCCAAAAGGGCTTTTCCTTATACAAGTGTGGGGAAATGGAAGGGTCTGGACTAGGACACAGGAGAACTGGGGTTTGGGCCCAGAACAAGTCCTTAAACTCATATTGGATCTCAAGTCACTTTACCTGCCTGGTTTCAATTTCTTCCTTTGTAAGATAAAGAAGCGATGAACTATCAGATCTTTTCTAACACTAGCGTTCTGTGTTTATTAAAGCAACCTTCTGCCATTGCTCTTTTCTGGAAAGTTTTGTTAAGTCTGTGCTCAGTGTAGCCATGATCTCCAGCACCTTCTGATTATGTCCTATACAGTTTACGTATATGGATTCACAGTAGGTATCAGCATTTATTTCTTTTAACCACATTGGAGTTTTTTATATACCATTTTTTTAAACTTGGTATGTCATTAAGTCCATTTCTGATCCCTGAAGCTAATTTTTACATCCATTATTCTAACAATAAACTAAAAGTCTCCCTCTAATGAACTTATTTCTACAAAATAAAAAAATCTAAACAATTGCTTGGAACCACTGTGTATTGAAGAGTTTTATGGATTTTTGGTAGTTATCCACATATGATATATCGTATGTGTGTCATGGGACCAAATCCCAAGTACAGTACCTGCTGCCTCCATACATCTTCTGAGGGTTTCATATGGTCCTGGTTCAATGCAAAGACTTGTGTCATGGTGTCATGGCCCAAAGGAGATGAACCCAGTTCCTGGTGAACTAGTAACTTCCTGATACCATGAATGCCCTGTCAAAATAAAGGAAATTTGAGATTTCTTGATTTAAAAAGGCAGAGAAGAGGAATTTTGCTTTCTTTCCTTCATCCACTTATTCAAATATTCATAGACACCTGAGAGGTGCAAAGTAGAGCAGCACAGGTAACATTAAACAGCTGCTTGCAACACATCCAGAGGAACTCCAAGGAAAGGGAGAGAACCTATCTGAATCAGCAGAGTGAGAAAAGAGACATGGAAAATTTGCACCTAATCGAATGGCAGACCCTTACTTCAGAGATGCAGGACTTCTCTGATATAAAATAAGGAGTGACCTAACTACTGCTCAAAACAGCTTGAGTCAGACAAAAGCATTTCTCACCCCTGCTACCCTCATCAGTGCTTTCTTTACTGTACCTACTTGATGAACACCTGACTTAATGAAGGTCCAATGAATGTAATACCTCTTTTCTTGTGGAAGGAGTAGGAAGAACCCTACATCTTGAGGAAAAGCTTGGTGATGGGAAGAGGCAGAAGTAGAGAGCTGGAAAAGCATTGCTTTCTAGGAGGTCACATGTGTTGGAAATGAGACAGGAAATAGCGGGGCCCCAAGCTGAGGTGCTGGAACCTGTCTCCTGTTTCTTCAAGATACAGATAATGACAGAAGCAGAGCTCTGCTTGAGTACAGGAAGATAAGGAAGCCACATTTGTCTTGGGATCAAGGAGACCTCTCAGACCACACATGCGCAGAAAAGATCCTCAGGGTCCAGGGAAGGGAGGGGGTGATAGCCCATAATATACCCTGCCAGCTTCCCAGTAACCCTCATACTGGAATGCATCTTGGCTAAAAGATACATGTGCACATCAGGAAGGGCCCTGAGTCAGACTAGACATGGACAATAAGCAAGAGAAAATCTGGAAAAAGTGCCCCCATGGAAGCAATTTAAGCCACCCCAAAAGTGTGGCTTACTCTGAACCCACCTGTGTCCTTCACATGGGCTTAGCTTCTAATAAACACATTACAAACTTCACTAGCTTCTGTCTGCTGGCTGAATTCTTTCCTCAAAGAAGACAAAGACCGAGGTCCTGTTTCAAGCTCACTGGCTTTTGTGATCTAGTGGTTAGGATTCAACCCTCTCACCACCACAGCCCAGGTTCAATTCCATCAGGAAACCAAGATCGCAGTTCAAGCCACCACACCCCATGTCCTCCTCCCTGTGTCTAGAGATCATCCATGACCAAGAGAAAAGGATCAAGTATGTCCTCTTATGAATAGTCTAATAGCAGTAGATATGCAGAATACAGGAAGAAGAAAAGATCCTTTCTCAGTCTAGCAGAATCACCCCAGGAAAAGGACCAGGGATTTGTCACGGAGCTATGAACATCCCCTGGAGAAAGAAATAGCTACCCACTCCCGTATTCTTGTCTGGGGAATCCTATGGACAGAGGACCCTTGACAGCTACAGTCCATGGATTCGCAGAGAATAGGATTGATTGAGGACTAACACTTTCACTGTTTTTTTTTTTTTTTAAAGAACAGAAGTCTTTCCATCAGGTTAACACTTTAGTGGGGCTGTTAGTCCATAGATAAAAAGGCAGAAAGGGTAAGGTAAAACAAATCATTTGGTCAGTTAAATACTTACATCTACATATAGGCATGGATAGGATAGGAAAAAGGATTTCAGAAACAGTCAATCTAGGGTTACATAGCAATTCTACAATATAAATGAGGACACAACAGTCGATAAAGAGAAGAAAAACTTTCTCCCGGAAATATATTCTAGGCAAGATGATAAAAGAAAAGCAGAGAACTTAACATTACAAAAAACTAACTAGAACCAAGAATGAGGCAGAAATGAAAAGGAAGTTGGATAGGATTAAGAATGATTATAAAATTTAAATGCAACATGAGAATTAAGATCAGCAGGGAAAGAAATAAAAAGTGTGTTTTACATTACTGAAAATAAAATCAGTTATGCAGGAGAGAAACTTGAAACCTCTCAGAATGCAGACATAGAGACAACTGAAATTACGAGAAAAAAAATGAAGAGAAAATCGAGTCAGCCTAGATATTACTGGTAATTCTTTAATATATCTGCAAAGCATTACATGCCACATATTCCCTTTGTTAATTATCTTATTTTGACCTCTGTTTTTTAATGTTTTTAGTTCCTCAGATACGTCCTTTTGTCTAAAGCTATTGCATTTAGCACTTATTCTAAAGCCATGGGTTCTTCTAACTACTATTAAACATGATATCTGCATGATAAGAAAATGTATCTTACTTTTTGCTGCAACAGAAAAAATAACTTACTCCATATCATAAACTCTCTTTGCAAAAATAATCTTATGAAACATCTAGAATTCAGATACAATTGCCATGAAAGAGAAAGCAACTACTTTAAACCTCTGAAATGTCTATAATTATGATTAACCATATTGTTTACCAATGAACATTCCTAGATAATAATATTAATAGTAAAATCTCTACTACCTCAAATGTAAACTGCAAAATGTTATACAAAAGGTAAGATGAAATACATCAACTCCAGTAGAGTTCTCAATGTTTTTTAGAGTTTTGTTGCTATTTCTATTAACAGATAACGTTTAGGGGAAAAAAAACAAAAGTAATAGTCAAAGTGCAAGAACACTTGCTTGAGCTAAAAAGGACAAACAACAATTTGGAAGAGTTCTATCAGAACCATGCAATATTGTTTATTAAAATTAACCAAGATACAAAGCAAGCCTACATACAATATCCACATGTCAAGCACCAAGAAAAAGAAGTAGCAAAGCATGAAAGGACATATTTTTGATGGAAGAAATTTCTCCAAAAATTGCATTTTCTTATACACTATGAAGGACAGAGACAATAAAGAAATATTTATCTAAAAGCAATTCTTACCCTAATAATTCTGAGTAGGTAAGCTACTCAAGGGAAGAAAGCAATAAAGCAATACTAAATTTTTCTCATCCTTACACACACACACACAAGGATACCCAATTAAATGGTATGAGAATAAAAATTTTAAATAAAAACCTTTGGAGTATTACTCAGCTATTAAAAAGAATACATTTGAATCAGTTCTAATGAGGTGGATGAAGCTGGAGCTAATTATACAGAGTGAAGTAACCCAGAAAGAAAAACACCAATAGAGTATACTTACACATATATATGGAATTTAGAAAGATGGTAATGATAAACCTGTACATGAGACAGCAAAAGAGACACAGATGTATAGAACAGCCTTTTGGACTCTGTGGGAGAGGGAGAGGGTGGGATGATTTGGGAGAGTGGCAGTGTAACATGTATGATATCATAAGTGAAATGAATCACTGGTCTAGGTTTGATGCAGGATGCAGGATACTTGGGACTGATGCATGGGGATAATCCAGAGAGAAGGTGTGGGACAGGAGGGGGGAGGTGGGGGTCAGGATTGGGAGTTCATGTACACTTGTAGCTGATTCATGTCAATGTATAGCAAAATGAATGCAGTATTGTAAAGCAAAACAAACTAAAAAATAAAAATTAATTAAATTTTAAAAAACTAAAAAAAAAAAACAAAAAAATAAATAAATAAAAACCTTAAGAAGTACTGTTTTAAATGCCACTATATAACAGCATTGAATACAATTATTTCTTTATGGTTAGATTAGCAAAGAATGTATGGAAAATAATTAAAAGATGTCTACAGTAAGACAGGTTGAAAACAATATTCTAAGTCTAAAAGTACAGATGATAATAAGATAAATGGACTTAGATAAAAATGGAAAAATTGTTTCAACCTATAACATGGTGGAAAATATTTTCA
The DNA here is from genome assembly GCA_006408695.1 of Aepyceros melampus. Classification (NCBI taxonomy): domain Eukaryota; kingdom Metazoa; phylum Chordata; class Mammalia; order Artiodactyla; family Bovidae; genus Aepyceros; species Aepyceros melampus. Next base: position 62,234 of record SJXQ01004604.1, on the reverse strand, counting down.
TAGCTTTAATGGTTATTATTTCATTGTTAGTAATAACAAATGGAGACATTATAGTGTATTTTTTGAAACCAGAATTTATATTTTAGAGTAGAGTCATAGCTTTCAAATAACTAAAAATAAGAACAATAAGAGTTTAAACCAAATTTGTAAAAGTTCTCATGGGAAAAGACCCAATATTAGTTTTGACAGCAAGTGTAATAGTGTAAATTAGTATCTTCTTACTCTTCTCCACTCCTCTCTCCAAGGAAAGAGGCCTGTTTCTAACTATCAATTTCTGTCAATGACACTAATATTTTTTATATGCAATTACATTAGAAACTTTAGGATAATTTCTGATCCACCCATAAATCTGATAAGGTACAGAAGCATGTGAATTTTTCCTTAGAAATAGCTCTTGAATTTGTCTTTCCCATTCTTACTCCTCCATCTATGATTAAAGTTACTAAATTTCTCATCCTGTTCGATTCTAAGCTTTCTCTGTTCATCCTACATACTAGATAACTTTAAAATTCTACTTCAACTAGACTATAATCCTCCTGAAGAATTATGTCAAAAACATTCTATTCAAAAAGAACTGGCTGTCTTACCGTCCCTAAATGTCACTTTCTTTATAATTTCCACCCATCAGTCAATGGCATTTATTTTGCCAAAAAATGCCTTCCCACTATCCATTCCAATGATCCAGGTTTTATCGTTTTGCCAAGACTTATTCAGATGCCACCTCCCCCATGAACTCTCTACTTAACCTGTACAAGTCTTTGAATTCATCTAGGCTTTGTACCATCCATACTGCTTACTGACATCTTTAACATAATGACGTGTGTGCGTAGTGCTCAGTCGTGTCTGACTCTTTGTGATCCTATGGACAATAGCATGTGGGCTCCTCTGTCCATAGAATTGTCCAGGAAAGAATACTGGAGTTGCCATTTTCTTCTTCAAGGGATCTTTCTGACCCAAATCTCTTGCATCTCCTGCATTGGCAGGCAGATTCTTTATCACTGTGCCACCTGGGAAGCCCCATAATATGTGTGGGTTTTATTTCTTAAAACGCATATATCTCTATTCACTTCCTAGTAGGTATTATAAAGTCCTTGTGAACTACTGAAGCACCTCACTGTTTTCCAGCAATTTTGACAGTAGTTTCTCAGCAAATCACATTGAACTGATTAAAAAAGGATGAGAGCATACCCTGTGTTTATTGCCTTGTGCTGCTTTTCTCAAGGCATTGGAGTGGTTCTCAAAATAGTGTGAACACCCTTCTCTTGGAAATGCAGTTTGAGATTTAATTCTAGATCATGTGATGGTTCTCAACTATGTTAATTTTCTCATTTAAAGTCCATGTCATACCTACATGAACAAAAATTTTAATTCATGCAAGAAATGGTAAACCCAATCAACTATGGCCTAAGTAAGTAAGATGAACTATTATGCAAAACATCCAGAAATTGGCTGCCATAATGACTCCTTGACTCCACTAGGGACTCAGGCTTCTTCTGTACCTGTTCCTTCACCTTCAGCCTGTGACTTTCCTCCTTATGGAGGCAAGGGCACTGCTGTGGATGGAAAGGCCTGAAGGTATTGTCAGCCAAACCTGTCATTTTCTGAAATTTTTCCCAGAAGCCCTGCCCTTGCAAATTTATGTTAGGGGACAGAACGGGGCTACAAAGTATTTGTAATATTTTCAGATCTCCCTGAAAAGTAATTTGGAAGAAAGGGGAACTAGGCATTGAGTAGACAGCTAAGGATATCTGTTCTAGGTCCTAATAAGAAAAGAGGCATTAGTAACCTCATTCTACACAGTTTAAAATATTTTATTTTGACATAAGTTCAGACTTTGACAAAATTTACAAGACTAGTAAAAAGAATTCCCAGATACCTTCACCCAGATTCCCTACTACAGTTGTTTCTCTCACATGTTACTGGAAATCCAGCTAGAGCATCACAATTCAGGAGGGTGTGAGGCTAATTATACATATATCATTTTTTTTAATTTGAATCTGTACCCCCAAGAAAGCATCCATCAATTCTTATTTGCTTGAGTGCATTTTATCAGGAATAGCTTTTGAAATTTGCTGAAAGTTTTTTCAGTATCAATGGAGACAAAACTTTGATTGTTTTTCCCTTAGACGTATCACTTAGATATATGTTAGTTATATATTAACAGGCTTACAAACATTAAACTAACCTCACATTCCTAAAATAAGCTCAAGTCATTGTATATTACTTTCTTATAGGATCACTGCATTCTGCTCACCACATTTTATTTTGAACTCTTGCATCAATATTCATTGATGATAATGGCTCATAAAATCTTTTACTATCTTTATCAAATTTATATGTCAATGTTATACTTGCTTCATAAAAATATTAGCAAGTTTTCCTTCATTTTCAATCCTCTGGAATGATACATAAAGCATTGGGACCATCTGCTCTTAGAGGTTTACCAGAATTCCCCTGTGAATTCTCACCTGAACATGGTACTTTCTAGGGGTATCCTGATAACTTTTTCAGTTTCTTCTAGAGAAATTTGTTTGAGCAAACACTTTATCTTTAATTGGGCTAAACTGGTAAACTTTTATGACCCTAGGAAATTAACTATTTTATCTCCATTTCCAAATTCATTGCTTAGAGGTTTGCAAAATAGGCTGATGTTATTTTAAAATTTTATCCAACTTACTCTGGCCATTTCTTATTTTATATATTTGTGATTTGTTACTTTTTTTCTTGATCACGGTATCCATGTGCTTAAGTTGCTCGGTCATGCCCGACTCTTTGCAACTCCATAGACTTAGCCACCAGGCTCCTCTGTCCATGGGGATTCTCCAGGCAAGAATACTGGAGTGGGTTGCCATGCCCTCCTCTAGGGGATCTTCCTGACCCAGGGGTTGAACCCAGGTCTCCCACATTGCAGGTGGATGCTTTCCCATCTGAGCCACCAGAAAAGTCCAATGGTTTGTCTATTTTCTTAATGTTTTCAAATTACCACAAATTTATTAGATCTAGTTTTCTATCACCCTCTTTAATCGCTCCTTTCATCAGTAGTATCTCTTTCCTTGTGTTCTCTTTTGGTTTACACTGGGGTATCTACTAACTTTTGTCTTTGCAATTTTTCTATTCTTTCACTTTTATGATAAAGATGCTACAAATTTTGTTCTACTAATTCCCTATTATCATTGATTTAGACATATTTCAGTTTGAATGTTTTCATTTTTTAGAAACTACATAGTTGTTTTTTTTACATTTCTTTTTAAATTAATTTATTTTAATTACTAATTATTTTACAATATTGTGGTGGTTTTTACCATACACTGACATGAATCAGCCACAGGTACACATGTGGCCCCCCATCCTGAACTTCCCTCCCACATCCCTAGCCACCCTATTCCCCTGGTTGGCCAAGAGCACCATCTTTGAGTGCCCTGCTTCATAAATCAAAGTTGTATTGGTCATCTATTTTACATATGGTAACATAAATGAAATATAATATACAATTTTATTGACCATCCTCAAGAAAAAGAAATGCAAAAATGCAAAATAGTTGTCTGAGGAGGCCTGACAAATAGCTGAGAAAAAAAGAGAAACTAAAGGCAAAGGAGAAAAGGAAAGACATACCCATTTGAATGCAGAATTCCAAAGAATAGCAAGGAGAGATAAGAAAGCTTTCCTCAGGGATCAGTGCAAAGAAATAGAGGAAAACGATAGAATGGGAAAGACTAGAGATCTCCTCAAGAAAATTAGAGATACCAAGGAAACATTTCATGCAAAGATGGGCTCAGTAAAGAACAGAAATGGTATGGACCTAACAGAAGCAAAGATATTAAGAGGTGGCAAGAATACACAGAACTGTGCAGAAAAAGATCTTCATGACCCAGATAATCATGATGGTGTGATCACTCACTGAGAGCCAGACATCCTGGAATGCGAAGTCAAGTGCACCCTAGGAAGCATCACTATGAACAAAGCTAGTAGAGGTGATGGAATTCCAGTTGAGCTATTTCAAATCCTGAAAAATGTTGCTGTGAAAGTGTTGCACTCAATATGTCGGCAAATTTGGAAAACTCAGCAGTGGCCACAGGACTAGAAAATGTCAGTTTTCATTCCAATTCCAAAAAAGGGAAATGCCAAAGAATGCTCAAACTACCACACAATTGCACTCATCTCACATGCTAGCAAAATAATGCTCAAAAATTCTCCACACAAGGCTTCAACAGTATGTGAACAGTACATGAAATTCCAGATTTTCAAGCTGAAAAGAAAGAGGAACCAGAGATCAAATTGCCAACATCTGCTGGATCATCAAAAAAGCAAAAGAGTTTCAGAAAAACATCTGCATCTGCATTATTGACTACGCTAAAGCTTTTGACTGTGTGGATCACAACAAACTGTGGAAAATTCTTAGAGATGGGAATACCAGACCACCTGACCTGCCTCTTGAGAAAACTATATGCAGGTCAGGAAGCAACAGTCAGAACTGGACATGGAAAAACAGATTGGTTCCAAATCCAGAAAAGAGTAAATCAAGGCTGTATATTGTCACCCTGCTTATTTAACTTCTATGCAGAGTACATCATGAGAAATGCTGGGCTGGAGGAAGCACGAGCTGGAATCAAGATTGCTGGGAGAAATATCAATAACCTCAGATATGCAGATGATACCACCCTTATGGCAGAAAGCAAAGAAGAACTAAAGAGCCTCTTGATGAAAGTGAAAGAGGAGAGTGAAAAAGTTGGCTAAAAACTCAACATTCAGAAAATGAAGATCATGGCATCTGATCCCATCACTTCATGGGAAATAGATGGGGAAACAGTGGAAACAGTGTGAGACTTTATTTGGGGGGGGCTCCAAAATCACTGAAGGTGGTGACTGCAGCCATGAAATTAAAAGACAGTTGCTCTTTGGAAGAAAAGCTATGACCAACCTAGACAGCATATTCAAAAGCAGAGACATTACTTTGCCAACAAAGGTCAAGGTTATGGTTTTTCCAGTAGTCATGTATGGATGAGAGAGTTGGACTATGAAGAAAGGTGAGCACCAAAGAACTGATGTTTTTGAACTGTGGTTTCAGGCAAGACTCTAGAGAGTCTCTTGGACTTCAAGGAGATCCAACCAGTCAGTCATAAAGGAAATGAGTCCTGAATATTCATTGGAAGGACAGATGCTGAAGGTGAAACTCCAATACTTTGTCCACCTGATGTGCAGAACTGACTCATTGGAAAAGACCCTGATGCTGAGAAATATTGAAGATGGGAGGAGAAGGGGATGACAGGGGATGAGATGGTTGAATGGCATCATTGATGTGATGGACATCAGTTTGAGCAAGCTCTGGGAGTTGGTGACAGACAGTGAAGCCTAGCATGCTGCTGTCCATGGGATCACAAAGAGTTGGACACTGATCTAATGAACTGAATATACATGTAGAAACTACATAATTTTATAATCATACAATATTTGGAAGGCAAAAAATTTTATATTACATTTCTCTTTCAAGTGTTGTATAATAAAAAGTCAAATATCCACATGTAAGAACTTTGGATTTTTTTTAAATAATAATTTCTAGTTTTAGTCCATTGTAATCCAATAGTGCTATTTGTAATCTAATAACATTATTTGTAATATTTAATATTTTGATGGCTGTTTTCTCTGTTCTAATATGGTTTTTTTGTTTCACTTGTCCTTGAGAAACATGTATCACCTATATCAAAGTATGAAGTTCAGTATATTATAAAACTTATCTTTTGGTTATGATGTTTAAGTAGATTTTTCATCCTAACTCATTAAATGATGTCCATCACTTCTTTTACTAAAGTTTCCTTGGTAATCTCTTGGTTAAATGGAGTTCTGGTAGATTCTTCAAAAAACCTCAAGGATACATAATTTCTTGAGCTCTTCTGATTTGAAAATTGTTTTTCTAGAGCCTTGATACTTGAAGGACAGCTTGGCTGGAGGGAAAACTCTCTGTTTCACACTTTCTTTTCTGGAAACTTGATGCTTTACTGTTGCCTTGCTTTGTCTGCTGTATTTGAGGAGCCTCATGTCAGTCTAGTTATCTTTTCTTGTAACTTACCTAATCTTTTCCCCTGATGGTGCTAAGGACTCTCTATCTTTGTTTAGTAGCTTTATTAAAGTATGACTTTGAGTTGATTATTAAGGGTTAGTTTACAATAGTACCAGTAAGCACTTTCAAAAAGTCCTTTATACACACAAAGTTTTTCTTTTTTTCCTTTTAATAGTGGTAAATATTAGTTCTGTTCAACTTTTTGTTTTTGTTCCTTAGGACTTCAACCATTTAAATGTTATTCCTTCTGTGGTTGTCTTTCAAACCAACCACTATCTCCCTGTGTCTTTCTACTTCTACCTTTACCACATTTTCTACTTTTCTTTCTATGTTCTTTAGGTTTTTTTGTCTCTTATTCTTTGGCTAACTTATATGCTAGTCTACACTTCCAATATGATTTTAACTTTTTCTTCTATTTCTTTCTTTAATGAAGTTGTTTCATTTGCATTTTAGTCCACTTTGTTCTCAGATTTTGGGCTTACAATTCAAAGCATTCTCCAAAAACCACGACATCTTATTTGGGGATATTAAATTCAGTCTGAAGTGTTGCGTTTCATTTTCTTTCTCTTTGGCCATTTGTTCTGGTAAAGATGAGTCTTTAATCACCTGAATGTCTGGATTATTCTCATTCGGTGTTATTTTTTCAACAGTGTTAAAAAGAAGATGGAAACATTCTTCTGCATTTTTGTGGACAGAGCCAGCAGGTAACAAGGAGTGAATTTTTTTTTTTTTACTCAAGTATTATATTTTGGAGTTTGGGCAATGAGGAAGGGGTGTGGTGTGTCATTCCTATTTTGATTCTCTTCTGTCCAAACTTCCCCATTTGTTTACTTCCGCCTCCACCAGCCACTTTCCAAGGATGGCTCTCTATTACCTTAACCTTCCTCTTTGCCTACAGCGTTACTTCTCAGTTACTATATATTTACTTATGTCCCACAACAGTTAGAGGTCTGACCTAACACCACTATGCTTTTTCTATATTTTCTATCTTTTTCTTTCTGTGGGTGGTTTCTATTGGATTGATTTTCCCGACTGCTATCTCCCCATTTTACTTCTGTGTAGTCTTTTGCTAAAGTGCCCATACAAGCCACAAAGGCTTGCAGCAGGGAATACGAGGGACAGTATGCTGGGATTTCATGTTTGTTCTTCCTGTTAGTGGTAACTTAAGGTTCGGTAACTATAAGTTGGACTCCTAGTTATGGTGATGGAAAAGAGTTTGTGCAGTTGTGTTGTTTTTATTGTTTTATTGTTTGTTTGTTTGTTTTTTTGTTTTAGAAGTTGGGAGAATTGAATTTATACATCCACCCTTGGCTCAGCTTTTTTTTTTTTTTTGAGATACTGACACATAAAAATTTGAGAAACAGGAATGACAATGAACGTCACCATTCAAAACGGCTGACTAGCACACACTGTTAAATTTTAAATGGATAATCAACAAGGACCTATATATTAACAGCACAGCAACTCTGCTCAATGTTATATGGCAGCCTGGATGGGATGGGAGTTTCAGGGAGAATGGACACATGTATACATACGGCTGAGTCCCTTTACTGTCCGCCTTAAGCTAGCTGCTGCTGCTAAGTCACTTCAGTCGTGTCCAGCTCTGTGCGACCCCGTAGATAGCAGCCCACCGGGCTCCCCTGTCCCTGGGATTCTTCAGGCAAGAACACTGGAGTGGGTTGCCATTTCCTTCTCCAATGCATAAAAATGAAAAGTGAAAGTGAAGTCACTCAGTCGTGTCCGACTTGTAGCGACCCCATGGACTGCAGCCCACCAGGCTCCTCCATCGATGGGATTTTCCAGGCAAGAGTACTGGAGTGGGGTGCCATTGCCTTCTCCTATACCCAGTATAAAATAAAAAGTTTAAAATAACCCCAGCTAACTAGAGAACTGAGGCTTTAGGTGGAAAAAAATGTATCAAGAAGAGATCTTTTAGGAAACTGAAACTCTAAGAAATTTAATATGCTCATTTTTGGCAACTTTCCCCTGACTTCTAGGACATAGGAAGTGGGCAGTCTGAGGCAGTATTAAAGGATATAATGGCAAATTTAGGGAGATAGTAGTCTTAACAGACACCACTAATAATATTATCAGATATTTAAAGAAACGGCTCGAGTATGGCACCCATAGTACTATTTCAGTACAATATGAGTACAAACAATTGTAGATAGAGGGCTATTTAGGACCTCAGAACAGTTTCCACTGCAGATAGAAACACTGAAATTATTAGCACAGATCACAAACAGACACCAACTGCCACATCCAAGATAGATGGCTTATTTTACTTTCATGGCATATTATGCCGTTACATCATGTTATGTTACAACAGAATCTCCTGCACCACCTCTTCAGTGTGAAAAATTGAACATCTGCTCATATGAGACACTGTTTAATGATGTGTGCCGAACTTAATGTAACTTCCACCTGACACTTCACCGCTTATGCTTAGAGGCCCATCTTATACCAGCAGCACTCCTTAGTATTGCAGCATTGTTTTCAAATCAACTGAACACCATAAAAATTAATTTACTCATTAAATGTTATAATATGTTTTCCATTAGAAACGCTTCCTTTCCATTTTCAGTGTCAATCAAGATAACAGGGTGTCTTTCTCATATAATTGCCACTGTTTTAATCTTTGCCTTCAGAGATAAAATATTACTGAAAAAAAGAAAGAAAAGAAAAGAAAAGTTCTCTCTCACTCGCTTGTTTTATGATAACTGAGCTTCTTCCTTTCCTGTATCCTGGAGTAAATGGGTGGAAAACTTCACTGGAAAAATTCTTTAAAAACAGCAAGAGTTTTCTGGAAAAAGATGGAAAAATAGGCCCTTTGCCTTTTTCCTCAAGGATTTTTAGCAAAACCACAAAAAAGGAGGCATTCTTTCTTCTGCTTATGTGACACTCACGACGTTTGTAATTATTTGCTTGTTAGTCTTTTCTTCTATTTTTTGACTCATAGACACAGAGCTCACCTTTTGGAGAATTTTTTTTCCTTTAAACTGTATTTTCACTTTCATGCTTTTTGCTTTGTTAAAAGCAAGACAGTTATGCCTGCACACATCACTAAACCAATATTTAACACTTATTTACAATTTCACCATCTCCCAAGAATGGAATCTTAAACCAGTCACTCTGGAATTACCTGGTCAGCACTTTTGAGGTCATCTGCCCGATAGACCTTACCCTTTCCTAAAGGAAGGTGACCTTACCACAATAAATTCACATTTTGCTAGTTCAGCTTCCTTTTCCAGCTCCCTTTCGCCTGTGAAAGGCTTTCATCTTATCAAGCTCCTTGGAGCATCCTTCTGTCTGCTAGATGCGATGCTGCCTGATTCAAGAATGGTTGAAATAAAGCCAAAAACTTTTAAATTTACTCAGTTGAATTTTATTATATAACAGCTCTATTCAAATAAGCTGCCTTATGAGCCAAGGTTCATGATTTTAATTTTTAGAAATTCATCCATTTTTTTCTAGACTCTTAAGTTTATTAATATAATGTTACACATCTTTTACATAAATTTTCTTAGCATCTTTAACTCTACCCCATTTTTAACTCTTGAGAAGGTTTAGGTTCTTTGTTGTTTTTCTATTTAGATTTCTCCAGGAATCTTCTAGATTCTAGTTAAAGGAGAAAAGAAAAAACTTATACCTTAACTGATTATCTCTGCTTTCTTTTTTTACTAACATGATTTTATCTTTATACATCTCTTCCTAAAAATATTTATTTTTACATTGTTTCTTGCTATCCAATAAATGTCCTTAAAAGTATAAATTTACCAGAATTCTTTCACTCCAATTTAATTCATTGATGACTTCTCAATTTAGTTTTGATTTTCTTTTAATCCCAGTTCTGTGAATATGACTTGTATATCTGAGAAGACTGTACACCCATACTTTATAAGCTTATATATAGATGATCATATCTGGTCAAATCTGTAGATTGTATCACTCTATATTCTAATTCATTTTATCTACTTGATCAGTTTCTGAGTGAAGTTTTTGGATATTTTTTTTAAGTCTTCCACTTTGATTGTGAATTTGTTCTTCTTATGCTGTTTCAATGTTTTGCTTTATACATCATAAATCTATGTTACTAGGTTTGTGAAGGTTTGTCCTTCATGTTACTTAACTGATTTATGTAGTTAAAATGTCATTTAGTGCCTCCTGCCTTGAATGCCATTTTTGCTTGGTGTTTTGTATTATTTGCTTTCTTTTTTTTGAAAGGCAAATGTTAGGATCTCTTTCCTGATTTGATTTCTGAACTTCTGGCTTCCTTTTGCCTTACAAGTTTCCTGAAATATCTTGGAGCTTAATTTTTTTAACCCAATCTCAAAATTTCTACCCAAATTGGGAGATTTAATTGGTTCCCATTTATTAGAATTACCAGTATATTTAAATTTTTATTAGCCACCTTGTTTTTTTATTTAACATATTTTCTTATTTCCTTTCCTCTCTGGTATTTAGTTAGAGTGAAAATTTTAGATTTTTTTTTCTCCTTTGTGATCTGGAATTCAAACATCCTATTTGTATATGAATATTTGCTTTTATTTTCCTACCACATATAGTTAGTTACATCTATCTCATTGAGCAAGGAATGCAGGTTAGCACATACTTCTTTTATTCCCTAATTCCACATTAAAGTATACAAATTTTTGTCTAGAAATGAACAATTATTCAGACTTAACAGCAGCATTATTTTCTCAGATTCTTCCTCACCCTGATTTCTTATAATACTTTTTTTTGGAAGGGGAGGGTACACATATTGCTCTTTTTGCTAGAATACATGCTGGTTATTCTTTAACTGGGGATTGTGTGGAATTTATCTTCTTTAAATCTAAAAGATATATATACTTGCTCTTACAGATAAATGAGAATTTGACTAAACATATATTAATAAATCAGAGTTCAAACTTTTGCCTTCCTCTCTCTGATGCTGCCATTGAGAAATATGATGGCAATCCAACTCTTTTTCCATGTGTGCAGCTTTTTGGATTTCTTTCTTCAGAAGTGTCTGTTTACACTCGATGTTCTGAGAGTTCCTTCCTGGTAAATTGAGGAAGATATGTCATCATCTTCCTTCTGCCAGGCCTCAGTGTGCCCATTCAAAATCAGATACCCATTCAGCCTCGAAGTTGCGGGGAAATTATCTTCTAATATTTGTTTAAGTATATTATCTCTTCTATTTCCTTCTTTGGGTGCTCCTATTGATAAATTTTGAAATTTCTAGGCTTTTTTCCTTTCAGCTATTTTTCTTTCCATGCTTTTTTGCTTCCATGCCTTTTTGTGGCGGTTCTGGGATAACCTTCTGCTCACTGCTGTTGCTCTTCAGTCACTTCATTATGTCTGATTCTTTGCAACCCCATGGACTGCAGCACTCCAGACTTCCCTGTCCTTCATTACCTCCCAGAGTTTGCTCAGATTCATGTCCACTGAGTAGGTGATGCTATCTAACCATCTCATCCTCTGTTACCCCCTTCTCCTTTTGACTTCAATCTTTCCCAGCATCAGGGTCTTTTCCAATGAGTCAGCTCTTCACATCAGGTGGCCAGAATACTGGAGCTTCAGCATCAGTCCTTCTAATCAATTTTCTGGGTTGATTTCCCATAGGATTGACAGTTTTGATCTCCTTGAAGCCCAAAGGATCCATGAAGGGGCTCTGCTCGGTATCTTGGGTCAATATTTTGGCGCATAAATTGTGTTTATTTTGTTACTCAGGTTAACAGAGCTTTCGGTTTTCAATCTGGGTCATCTTATTTCCTATTCCTAAAACCTCTAAGGATTTTGCTATACCATGTAACTGAATGTTCTTGCTTTGTAAACATGACATCCTCTCATCTCATGGAAGCCAACAGGTATACTCCTGTTATTTTTAAAGTTTATTTTTTAATTGGAGGATAATTTCTTTACAACATTGTGCTGGTTTCTGTCATACACAATGAGAATTATATTATATAACATATATAATAATATAATATTATAATATCAATATAATTATAATAATATATAATATTATATACATATACACACATCCCCTTCCTCTTGAGCCTCCCTTCCCCCTCCCATTCCCATCACAAAACACCAGGCTGGGCTCCCTGTGTTATGTAGCAGCTTCCTACTAGCTATCTATTTCACACATTATAATGTATGAATATACATGTACATCAGTGTTAATACATACTGATAATGTATGTCAGTGCTACTTTCTCAATTCATCCTACCCTCTACTCCCTTACGGTGTCCACAGGTCCATTCTCTACATCTGAGTCTCCATTTCTTCCCTGCAAATAGGTTCATCAGTATTATTTTTCTATTTTCCATATACATGTGTTAATATAGAGTGTTTGTTTATCTCTTTTTGATTTCATGCTATTTAACTGTTAAACTCTATTGTAACCTGAGACATTAGGTCCTCTGTACCTGAGACATTAGGTCCTCTGTTGAGTTGGCGGTGTTTGTTCTACAAACCTTTGGAGATTGAAGTTACTGGATTGTTTTTTGCTTGATTCACCATTAGCCTGTTTGTGGATATTATTTTTACAACAGTCTTTCTCCAGTTAGTAGGGGGAAGGTCGATCCACAAGTAAATAATTTTCTAGGTGAAAGAACTTTTCATTCTTCCTACTGGCCAGTGTGGTAGGTGAAGACTAGTCCACTTTCTGATCCATAAACCAACTTTCTGATGATACTCTTGGAACCACTTTCTGCACTTGATACCTAAAGTTGATTTTAGAGACGCCTTATATTTATCTCCACAGTCTGCAGCCATCTTCACCTCTACCTGTTTTGAGCTTAGTTTCCCCACCAATCTGCCATCTGTCTTTCAAGTAGTCTTCAAATTCTAGTACACTGATGGCTCCTCTCCCTGTATCTTGCACTGCTGCATTTTTTATTCATTATATTTTGTATCTGTGGTTTACAAGCATGAATCCAATATGATGAAGTAACCTTCTACCCGAATAACACATATACACTGACACTTCAGGGCCCCCTGACACTGACCAACCTGCTGGGGAGAGTGGACACAAGAAAATATCACTGACTCACTGACCTTTATTCACTCCAGCTTTTCCAAGAAAATATATCTGAATCCCCACTTCACAGCTTTCCCCTGACTTTCCATCCACTTTTCAAGGTTTCCTAGACTTTCTGTCAGTGGTTCATCCCTTACCTGGTTAAACTGCCAAGACCACTACAGGAGTATGTCAGATGCTAACACAGATGTATCAATACCTTGGCTTTGCATTGCTTTTGTAGCCACAGGTCTCAACTGAAAAAGATGAAAATGTCTTCAAGAAAGATCCAAAAGAACGCAAGGCAGACATGATACTGCCAGGCAACAAAGCAGCTGGGTGGGAGAGGACCCTCAGGCCAACAGCCTCAGCTGCAAACAATCATGAGGAGTGATGAATGGTGTTACAAAAGGTCATCATTACCCTCAGAGATGGGGACGGCCTAAGATGATAATGAATATGTTTGAGGAGAATAATATAACCTCATCTGGTATGGATGGGTGGCATCAGCATCTAGGCTGCTGGATAGGAGAATATGTTGACATTATTTATAGCTACAATGCAGAGCAATGACAGAGATCCATTGTAAACAATGCCTTCCAAGGCAGCTGCTTTCCATTAAAACCTTGTAACAGAAAAGAGTGTACAAAAGGTGCCTTAGGATGGTGGCATTAAAGAGGGCTGTCATCTATGCTAAATCTGGGACTCATTTGCGTTCCTATTTTTATTTCCATTTACATTTTTTTTATATCTGAGCAAACTTTCTAATTTTTTAAACAGTATTTTTTTCTTAAGTATGCTTCTATTTAGAGCTCTCATTACTTGAAAATGGGCCAAACTACACTTTTTTTTCCAAAAAGAAAGGAAATTTGGTATAAGATGGTCTCCCCAAGTCCCCAGAAAAAAATATTTTTCCCTAAAAAGATCTTTAATGCATAAGTCTATTAAGGAATTGCCATTCCCAAAGAGGAGTTTTACTTTATCTGAATATAGGTTAAAAGGTCATTATCGTGTGTGTTTTTTTTTTAATCTGATTATAAGTAAAAAGAAGCTCTTAAAGTCCTGAGGGTGAGAATATATTAATCATGAAACATGACCTAGATAAGTCCCTGTGTACCTAGTGCCAATCTCTAGCTGTAAAACTACAGGGTCTTGACATCAGAGGAAATGAGAGCCCTTAAAGTAAGTAATATTGCAAAATTCTGGTAGACAAAGAGGCTCAAGACTATGATGCTACTTCAAAACGATTTGCTCAAGTTTGACTTTGGAAGCCAAAGAACAGTTTTACAACAGGATAGGTGCAAATCTATTATAAGCTCTCCTTTCCTGGTGGCTCCCTCCTGTCTGCTGGGAGATGCCAGTCCTGTTGCTTTGAGTTCAACACGTGGGCTCGTGCCAGCCTCCCCTGTAGGGAATTCTCTGTCTCCTTTGATTTCATCAGGATGTTTCCAGGAAGCCATAGACTTTTCTATTTCTGCACCACTTGGCTGAACATCTAGTCCTTTTTCAACTCTCCCACTGTCTCCCCTTGCTTTTTCGCCTTGTCTGGGTTTTTTATCACTCTCCCCTATCACCAACACAGTCTACACCCACAGTTTCTCTTGTTGTGCTCTTTGATACAGGGCACTGGGGAAATGATCCCCCCAGAATCCATTCTGTGGTGTGCAAATCCAACAGACCATCTTTAAACATGGACTCAGGTTGGAGTGTTAGAATAGAACCAAGTGCAGGTCTTGGAGTTAGGCTTCCATCAGTCAATGCTGGGCTCTGTCACCCACTGAGCATGTCACTTACACAAGCCACTAAGCCTCTTTGACTTGCAGTTTATGTGCCTGTGAAAGGGAGAAAATAATGTTGCCTACTTTACAGGGTTATTGTAAGATAAATGAGTTCATGCATATGGTGACCTTATACAATAAATTCTCAGCAACTGTTACCATATTACTCCTCCTACGTGACTTTATACTTAATGGCAGAAATCAAAGCACAAGAAAAAGAGGCAAGACATTTTTGCCCATGAAACAAGACTCAACAAAACCCAGTTGAGGGATTTTTATTCAATTCTTCACAGAGGCTTTGATTTTCCTTGTTGAGCTATTAGTTAAGAATGGCCATTAACATTACTCATATGTTGTTAAATACTGGGGAAGCCAGGTCCCTCTTAAAGCTCATCACATAGGAACAGCTCTTGATTTTCTCCCAGCCTTATCCTCAGCTCTCCAAAGAGCTCTCAACAGGATTGGCTGATGTTGCTTAATGATATGTCATCATACCCTCTTGCAAAAAAGTCAAGATTTGTCTTTGTGATACTTCAAACTAACTAGTTATTTCCTCAAAACCTTAAAATCATTATCCGTGTGTGTGTGTGTGTGTGAGAGAGAGAGAGAGAGAGAGAGTTGCTCAGTTATGTTTGACACTTTGTGACCCCATGGATTGTAACCCGCCAAGCTCTTCAGTCCATGGGATTGTCCAGGCAAGAATACTGGAGTGGGTTGCCATTCCCTTCTCTGTGTTTTGTATGTATCTACGGCCAATTAAGGTTAAAAAAAATCAAAGTTTAAGGTAAAACGCAATCATTTAAAGTATTGCTCACCTCAATTTCCCCCTCACAGTAGACCAGGTCTGATTTATGAGCAATCTAGTTTCTCATCCAGCAGGTGAGTTCTTCAAGTTTGGGAGGGGTAGGAATTCCTGCCTCAGACAAAGTATCAGTATATTGAAAACAATTATTATAAAGTACTGCAGACGAGTAAGAAAATGAAAACAATCAAATTAAGTGAGATTAAGAGCATGTCTTATGGGCTTCCTGGGTGACTTAGTGGTAAAGAATCTGCCTGCGAATGCAGGAGACACAGGTTTGATTCCTGGGTCAGCAAGATTCTCAGGAGAAGGAAATGGCAACCAACTCCAGGATTCTTGCCTGGAAAATCCCCTCAACAGAAGAGTCTGGTGGGCTACAGTCCATGAGGTCACAAAGAGTTGGGCATGACTTAGCAACTAAAGCAGGAGCTATCTTATATCCCAGGTAGGATTTTGGTTGGGAAGGTACTGCAAAGAGTTCACATTTAGAGGAGAGACTTAGAGCACAAAGAGGGCAGAGACAAGGAAGCAGATGGAGTCACAGTGACTGCTATAGTCCAATGAATTTAAGTATCACCTTTATCACAGCACATGGGTGGATCTGGCTGTTTCATAAATTCCAAAGCTAGGCATAACCATTATGGCTCCAAACATCTCAGCTGCTTATTTCAAAATTCACCTCGACTGATCACTGAACCTGAAATTCTCACTAAATAATCATTCTGATTAAAAGGTCAATCCATTCATTTAGCCAACACTCCAGAGCACTCTATATGAACCAAGACCAACATAGAAGTGAGTCTCTGCTATCAAGTCTGTTCTCTAATAAATTAGATAAGAAAACAAATTATTATGAGGTGATCAGTGAACATACCATGAGCCAACCCTACAAGGGGATGTCTGGAACATTTCACAGAGGAGATAGCATTTAGGATGTTTTGCAAAGAATGAGGAATTCAGTTGTACAAGTTTGGGGGAAGTTGAATTTCAAGCGGAAGAGCAATTAACAAAAGCAAATGTGTGAAATTCATTTGAGTCATGAGAGAAAGTGTTCAGAGAATAAAATAGTTCAGTCTAACTGACCCTGGGGTGTCTGTTTCTGGGTCAGGGCCGGAGTAATGCTGTGGAAGTTAAGCTTGAGAGAAAAAAGCAGAGAAAGCAAACTGTGAAGAACCTTGCCAGACTCCATAAAGACTTTGAAAGACCTTCATCTGGATTTAATGATTGACACTCAAGACTGTAAGCAAGGAAAACCAGAGCTATTCCAATAATTATGTATGAAATTATAAGAATAAGACAGAGGTTGCAGATAGAGATAGGGAAATACTTGAGTCTTCACATATCAAAATACATACTGGACATTTCACTTTTGGTATCTTGTCGACTTTGCAAACATGACATATACACAGTGAAATTCGTTACATTTCCAACCAAATCTACTCCTTCTGTTTTCTATCTTGCTTAATGGTTCGGCATCCATCCAGTCTTCCAGCCTAGAAACAAGCAAAAACTCTAACATTCTTCTTCCCTCCTGCCCCTCCTCTCCAGTTGGTCACCAAACACTATTGATTTTAATGGGATAGAGAGGTAAATTGGGAAATAAAAGGGAGAATTACTCAAGATCAACATGAAATCACAGAGCTATCTGATCTTTTATGTCTGAGGTTTGACTGGTTTGGAAGAATTGATTCTCCCCTAAAGCCTGAAAGCATATAGTCACAAGAACAGTGGTGACTCTTGAAGGCCACCCTCTTTCCCCTGCTGAGGGCTTGCATCACTTCCAGACTCTCCACTGCGCTGCAATGAGGTTGATGATCTTACCTACTCTTCCGTTACCTGTTTCATCTAAAAAAACAAACAAACAAAAAAAACTATTTTAACGATCCTGGATCCTTGACAAGAACAAAGCCAATATTTTGCAAAGACCTGGGTAAAAGTGAGCTAATAAAAGCCATTTAGTAATATTTCTCAGATAGGTACAACTTCGAGGTTAAATCTAAAGGTAAAATTGGTTTCAGAAGTGGAGAGAGAAATACAAACCACTAACAAACCTCATTTAGAAGCATGGGGAAGGAGAGAGGTGAAGAGCAAAGAAAAATATATAAACACAAATATGAGATAGAGAAAATTAAAATACTAATTGTAAGAGAACGCTTACAAAGTTTCAAAGTCTATGCAAATAAAAACCAAAAATGAAAAAGACAATATACATTACTAAATAGCTCAGTTGGTAAAGAATCTGCCTGCAACACAGGAAACCCTGGTTCAATTCCTGAGTCAGGAAGATCCCCTGGAGAAGGGAAAGGCTACCCACTCCGTTATTCTGGACTGGAGAATTCCGTGGACTGTATAGTCCATGGGGTCACAAAGAGTCAGACACAACTGAGCTACTTTCACTTTCAAAACTGACACAAAATAAGAAGTAGGAAAAAACCACAATGTTATCCAAAACTTTCCTCACCAAAAGCACCTCTCAGATAATGTCACAGATGAGTTCCTAAAAACCTTCAAATAATAATTTCAATTGTTTAAAATTTTCCAACACAGATGGAAAGAACACAAATTGCTGATTTTTTCAAAAGCCTGCATGATAGTGAAACAGAAATCTGACAAATATAGCAGGCAAAAAAAAAAAAAACACTATAGTCTAATCCAATTCATGAATATTAATTAAAAAATTCTATATAAAGAGATAAGCAGATAGAAGCCAGAATTACCCTAAAAGAATGATGTATCACTAACCATGCCAAGGATGATTCAATATTAAGGCACATACTAATATAATTCACTCTCTCAATAAGTCAAAAGGAAAAAAGCACATATATTATCAGCCATACAGATGCTGAAATTGCATTTCATCTTTGTAATGTGGTATGGAAGAAGAATTTTAATTTTTAATAAATGATAAATATATAGAAACTCCGTTGCCTGATAAAATACATATATCTCATGTCAAATGCCAACCATTCTGCATGCTAAATATATACCAAATACTTAGAAGAGTTTTTTGGAAGATATTTAGTACCATACATGTGTTCACTACTGTTTATAATTATCATAGCCATTACTGGAAACATTTCCCAAAAAAGTAATAAAAACACATTATTGTCACTATTTAACACTGTTTTGAAAGTATTCAATTAAATTAGCTAAGAGAAATAAAAGACAAATCTTAGAACAAAGTTGAACACTCACCATTTTAGAATATACAATTTCACACCTGTAAACCCCAAGCAATACAAGAATAGAAATTGTAATAGAATCCAGTGATGTATCTGATTATTATATTAATATATCAGAATCAATAGATTTTTTATATGACAACAATAAGCAATTACAAAACATTTAAGAGAAAAACTCATTTACAACATAAACAAAGGATAAAATATGTGGATGTGAAATTTGCAAGAAATGACCTCATTATAGATACACAAATGTTTGAAGCACTGAAGATGAATACTCAGAATAAATAGGTGGTGGATAAATAGGAAGATTTCCTTATTCTTGGGTTCCAAGATTCAAGATAAATTTTCTCACTAATTTTGAAGTTGAATAAGTTGATTCTTAAGATCATATATAATCAAAATTTTCCATTAAAACAAAAGAGTCATGGGGACTAGCCTAACCAGATAGTAAAACACTACAAACATGTCACAAATGGAATGTCTGCAAAAAAAGCAGAGTATAGCATTCAGAAACAGGCCTAAATACACAAGGAACTTGTTGTAGAATAAATTTGGCATTCCAAACCAATTCATGATATTGAGATAACTACCCACTGCTCTGGAAAAACATTTTTTTTCTTATAAGATCATATTATACTGTCAGGAAGCATTGAATAGGAGGCTTCCTGTGTGCTGTTTTGGATCTGTCATGAATCCTCTGTTCCATTCAGGAATTAAGAGGAGTGGCAAACAACTCCCAGGGCTGAGGAATGCATGCATTTCCTTCGTTAGCTTTTCCATACGGTGAAAAGTAACTATTTACGACCCTCTTCCTTTTTATGGACCACAGGGTAAAAGTGATTATTTACAACCCTCTCTCTTTGATATGGCTCATCTTATGTTTCTTTGATAATTTGTAAGTCTGGACTTTTGATCTCTATCTTTGCTGAAAAAAGCTACCTTGTAAGACAGTATATATACCCACACTATGTTGAATAAAACACCCTTGTTCCATCAGAGCTTGGGTCCCTGTGTCTGTCTTACTTTCTTACTTTCTCTCTTTCTCTCTCTCTGTCTGTCTCTCTCTCTCAGGCTAATTCTTTGGAGCACAGAAGCCCGCTGAGCTCACTTTCTTGCCCGGGCTTGTAAGACCCCCTCGAGAGGGTGCCCTGTGCCTACGCAAAGCAGTCCAAGCCCTGTGTCAAGGGCTTTATTGGTTTTCTGCATAAACCAAGGAATATCAGCCTCTTTCTTTTACTTTCTTATCATCAACTCCAGACCACCAGGTTCCGGTCCATTAAAGGACCCCAAACATTACACTAGATACTTTCTATACTAGTATAAATTCCAAAATATCAAATATTTAAATTTTTGTTTTTGTAGTAAACCTATAGTAAAACTACAAAGTGATAGGCCCATTGTGCTGTGTGATCACTAGAAATGTGTCTCCTTTGCAGGAGAGAATGTCAAGGTCTCAGCTGGTGCTAAGAAAAACCTCCCTGTACTGCTGCTGTGGGCAATGATTTGCAATGGTCCTAAGTCTGCTTCCTCCACTGCTCAGAACCATGGGTTCCAACAGCATTTTCTTTTATTTTCTTCCAAGTTACAGTTCACTCAAAAGAAGTAATAAGCACTAGGATAAGTTTCCTAAAGGCAGAGACCATGATTTTCCTAGTTCTTGGAACACAATGGATATTCCTCATTTGCAGGTCTGAACCCCAAACCCACCTTCATGGACAGCAATCTCATGCTTCAGAACGCTCTAGACCTTTGCCCACCCTTCCTTCCATACTTCCTTCCCGTGCACTGTCCTTATCTTCTTATCTCTATTTGGAAAAGTTGACTTCACCATTTCAGATCCCTGTTTTCTATTCTTCAGATACTCCCTAGAAGCACCTCTTGAACTGACAATGTTCTGTTCAATGTGTTCTTTCTTCAAATAAATTTCAGGGCACTAAATATTCTGAAACTACACCAAAAAATATGCAACCCTAAAACATCAGTTTGAAAAAGAAAACATTAGGAATTGACGATTGGTTGTGTTTAGGGTCAGTTATAAAATGCCAAAATGTGATTGATCAACATATCAAAAACTATATACACACATAAGGACTAAAACTAGAAGGAAAATGAACATAGGGACACAGTTATGCTAGCACAGCAGAAGGTTGGTTCAGTTTCTTCCTTTTAACTTTTTTAGTATTTTGTAACATAAATAAAAATATGTTTTTCTAATTTTAAAATATCTTTATAAACAAATAAAACAAACCAAAAGGTATTACTATTATATTTCCTGTCTGTTCTTAGCCACTTTACTCACATATACACTTTATAAAACAATGTTCTGTAAACTGCTTTGCTAATTTAGCTTTAGATTTAAACATTCCACATCACTTAAAATCTTTAAGAATATTTTACTAGTTACATAATAATCCAAAGAAAGACTGTATCATAATTTTGTTTACTTATTCCACTATGATAGGTGATGATGACTTTGGCTTTCCAGATGCCTCAGTGGTAAAGAACCTGCCTGCCAATGCAGGTTCAATCCCCGGGTCGGGAAGATCCCCTGGAATAGGAAGCGCCAATCATCTCTAATATTCTTGCCTGGAAAATTTCATGGACAGAGGAGACTGGTGGGCTATGGGCCAGGGGTCACAAAGAGTCAGAGTCAACACAACTGAGTGAGAGAGCATGCACGCACATTCTGCCATAGTTGGACATTTGGAGGTTATAGTAGCAAAAGATTTTAGACAAATGTAATCACAATAATAGCATGTCTGACAATTTACTTGGATAATTTCATGTGCAAAAATCTGCTAGCTCAAATTAAGATTTTCTATCTGGATATTTATATTAAACAGTTGGTTTCAATGATTTTATTGATTAACATCAACCGTGCACTATCAAACACTTTTCTTACCTTTGGTATTCCTTCTTCACAGTATGACAGAGTAGGCCATCTCAGCTAAGTCTTCAAAAACTGATAAATGAGGATTTTAAGAGACCAGTTCACTGGCTTATTCCTAAAAACTTGGATGCTCACATTTTCTAACTCATTCTATGGGACCTTAGGTGAAAACCTAAACAAAAATACCTATACCTGAGAAGAGCATAGAAAAATCCCCCGGAAGGCCCTCAGTTCTCTTGAAGTGAAGGGCTTATCAAAGTCATTCTAAACTTATTGTAGATCAGAATCACCTGAGTGGGGAGGGGGGCTTGTTAAACACAGACAGCTGGGCCCCACCTCCAGCGTTTCAGTGGTGGCAGGATCCCTACTGTATATATGACTACCATCTCCCCATGGCTGATCTGGGAACAACTTAGAGAATCATTGCACTGAACTGTTATGTTAAGTGCCTGCCATGTCCCAAGTACCAACTCAGGTGCACAGAGACGCTGTAAACAGGCAAGTTTAATGCTCTCACAAAGCTTATCATCTAATAAACAGACATTAGGCAAAAAGCAAGTATGCAAATGAGCAGAATTTTCTGACAATGCCATGTTAAATCCTCTTAGAGACTCTCTAGGGCAAGAATCAACACCTCAAAAAAGAAAGTGCTGGTACCTATTGCCAGCTGTGTCCTTTCTCTCTGGTTGCTGTAGAGTCTAAGTCAGCAAAACCGATCAAAATACCTGTTTTATGTTTTAACAAATTCCTACTCAAACTAGGCAAAAAGACCACCCCTAGGCAAAAAAAAAAAAAAAGACCAATGTTGGAGAACAAAGGCAAGAATCTATCTTCTGTTCACAGTTCTGTAAAGCACTTTTGTATCAAAAAACTGAATTCTCACTGCCACTCCTACTCAAGGCCTAATTATACATAAAGAGACTATATCGAGGTATAAAATGAAGTTACACATGCAAGTTATATATACAAACCACCTGACTTAGCAGAATCAATGGAAATGCGACCAGCAACTCTTGCGCTAAAACTGCTTCCAACAAAATGGAAATGAAATACTTAAGTGAATTAAATACCATGGTATCTACTTGACATTTACAAAATGCATTCTTTTCAAACTCATTTGTAGTTAGGGATTAAAAGACGTTAGACAACAGAGATCATCCCACCCTACCTATCCTGCCCCCATGGATCACTACAGGATTGCCTTCAAGATCTCTAAATGCCTTGTTTCCTTTAACATCAACAAACAGCATTAAAAGAAGACTTAATAAATGGACTTTGGTATAAATAACTAAATGAGCTTCTTAGCACATTTACTTGCCTTTTGCCATTGCTTTAGAGCCAAAGAGCTCATTTCACAGTTTTACAGCTTCAGAGCTGGCTTTTAAACATGCTGTAAACATGATTCAGAATAAAATACACATTTTTATAGTTAATCAGTATACCCAAATAGGTACACATCTCAAACAAAATTTAAAAAAAATAATATTCACTCCCACCACACACGAAACAGATGACAGTTTCATTCCATTTCCTTTGTTTTCAATGCCAGTTCAGTTCAGTTTAGTCGCTCAGTCGTGTCCAACTCTTTGCGACCCCATGAATCGCAGCACACCAGGCCTCCCTGTCCATCACCAACTCCCGGACTTCACTCAGACTCATGTCCATCGAGTCAGTGATGCCATCCAGCCATCACATTCTCTGTTGTCCCCTTCTTCTCCTGCCCCCAAACCCTCCCAGCATCAGAGACTTTTCCAATGAGTCAACTCTTCACATGAGGTGGCCAAAGTACTGGAGTTTCAGCCTTAGCATCATTCCTTCCAAAGAACATCCAGGGCTGATCTTCTTCAGAATGGACTGGTTGGATCTCCTTGCAGTCCAAGGGACTCTCTAGAGTCTTCTCCAACACCACAGTTCAAAAGCATCAATTCTTCAGCCCTCAGCTTTCTTCACAGTCCAACTCTCACATCCATACCTGACCACTGGAAAAATCATAGCCTTGACTAGACAGACCTTTGTTGGCAAAGTAATGTCTCTGCTTTTTAATATGCTTTCTAGGTTGGTCATAACTTTTCTTCCAAGGAGTAAGTGCCTTTTAATTTCATGGCTGCAGTCACCATCTACAGTGATTTTGGAGCCCAAGAAAATAAAGTCTGACACTTTTCCCACTGTTTCCCCATCTATTTGCCATGCAGTGATGGAACCAGATGCCATGATTTTTGTTTTCTGAATGTTGAGCTTTAAGCCAACTTTTCCACTCTCCTCTTTCACTTTCATCAAGAGGCTTTTTAGTTCCTCTTCACTTTCTGCCATAAGGGTGGTATCATCTGCATATCTGAAGTTATTGATATTTTCCCAGAAACCTTGATTCCAGCTTGTGCTTCTTCCAGCCCAGCGTTTCTCATGATGTACTCTGCATAGAAGTTAAATAACCAGGGTGACAATATACAGCCTTGAAGTACTCCTTTTCCTATTTGGAACCAGTCTGTTGTTCCATGTCCAGTTCTAACTGTTGCTTCCTGACCTGCATGTAGTTTCTCAAGAGGCAGGTCAGGTGGTCTGGTATTCCCATCACTTTCAGAATTTTCCACAGTTGATTGTGATCCACACAATCAAAGGCTTTGGCATAGTCAATAAAGCAGAAGTAGATGTTTTCCTGGAACTCTCTTGCTTTTTCGATGATCCAGCAGATGTTGGCAATTTGATCTCTGGTTCCTCTGCCTTTTCTAAAACCAGCTTGAACATCAGGAAGTTCACAGTTCACGTATTGCTGAAGCCTAGCTTGGAGAATTTTGAGCATTACTTTACTAGCGTGTGAGATGAGTGCAATTGTGTGGTATTTTGAGCATTCTTCGGCATTGCCTTTCTTTGGGATTGGAATAAAAACTGACCTGTCCAGTCCTGTGGCCACTGCTGAGTTTACCCACTAAACTTATTTTACAACCTAATGGGTTACAGCCCATAGTTTGAAAGATATCTGTTCTAGGATATATATAAAATACATGCAAAACAACTCAAAAGAAATAACCTAGGTTATTCTTACCTCAAGTTTTTAGAGACAGAAAGGGATGAGAAAAACTATTTGCACCATTTTCTTTTTTTGTTTGTTTTGTTTTAATTAGAGACTAATTACTTTAATATTGTGGTGGGTTTTGCCATATATTGACATGAATCAGCCAGAGGTGTACATGTGTCCCCCATCCTGAACCCCCCTCCCACCTCCATCCCCATCCCATCCCTCTGGGTCATCCCAGTGCACCAGCCTTGAGAACCCTGCCTCATGCATCAAACCTGGACTGGTGATCTATTTCACATATGATAATATACATGTTTCAACATTTTCAAGCAGCTCAGGCTCCAAGAACCACCCCTTCCTCCCCACACAGGATGTGTGTTTTAGTACCTAATCTGTGCCAGGTGTATAATCTCCACCTGTGTCTTTCTTTAGTGAAACAGCAAACTTTCAGCCAGTCATGATCCAGATCAAGTCTGACCAATAAGACCTTCAGTGAAGGTGGAAATGTCCCATTTCTGTGCCGTCCAGGACAGTACCATTGCCTCAAGTGACTATTGGTCATTCAAAAGGTGCCGAGTGTGACTGAGAAGCTGGATTTCTATTTTGCCTAATTTATTTTTAAGTAGACACTTGAGTCTAGGGGTTCCCACAGCAGACAGAGCAGACACAGATTGTCCTTAAGTATTTGCCACATCTCTACAGTGAAGATTTTTTTGCCAGACAAATTAATATTGAACTTTCTGCCCTACTAGAAATCTAGCAACCAAAAATGTTTCTTTAGGATTCAAAAATCGTTTCACTTAAGCGGGGATTATAGAGATTTCTTCCATGATCAAAGGACGTGCCTTTTCTACTGATTTGTTCTACACAGTGAGCAGATTTAGCAAAATCATGGGAAATATGCCCCATTTGGCATGTGTCCTGCCCATGGAGGTTTGCCTGCTCTGCTTGATTCTCACACTAGTTAACTGCCCTGGGGGCATTTGACTTATCCCCACCTGTGATCCTGCCAGGAGAGACCACACAAAACAGCCCTGCCATGAGAGCTGATCCACAAGCATTACCATTCACCTTGTTTGCTCCTTTCAGCAGCTTGTACAGTACATATCTGCCGCAGAATGGTAATGTTCAACAAAGACATGTCCTCCCTGGAATTTCTACAAGGGAAATTTCCCTTTGATCTCTTAATAGTGGCATGTGTTCTGATGTCAGCTTTCATAAATGGCTTCAACAACTGGAGCTCTGATTTCAAGGTGGCCAGGTGTGTCTGCACCATGACTTCACCCTCTGCTAGCTGGCACAGCATTGAAAGTTCAGTGGTTTTTGCATTTCATAGCAAGTGCAAGAACCATGCCTTCCAAATGAGTGCCCCAACCTCCTCTACTCCCTAGATGTTCACTGGGAGCCATGATCTAAGAGGACTAGAAAATATATTATTTGATTTACCTCTAAAGCAGGCCATGCATGTTGATCAAGGCTGGTTTAAGGCAAAGTTGCAAGCACGTGAAACTCATCTACTACTACATTTATCTCTTCTAGTGTCACCCTTAGTCCCACTAAATTTGTTCTCCAAGTCCCCAGTTCCTTCCTACCACCCAGGTTCTCTTCTGAGATACAACAGCCCAGATGTAACACTGTACTTTCAATGGGCAGATCACCATCAAGAACCTCTCCCCAATCTCTTGTTCTTAAAACTTACCTACTCCAGGTGCAATATTTAGGACCTTACTAGATAAAGTAATCTAATAAAGTAACACAACCAAGCTATGAATCTAACAAAAATAAACTTGCACCTAGGTACAATGGCCTCATAGAAATAATGCCTTAAGTCATTTTATTATTAATTTTTTTGTGCCTTATAGAAGATATGTTTTGACTTTCAAACATTTGGGAACTCTTTGATCATATAAAAAGAGACTGTCTATAGCTACAGAGATATCAGTAATACATCAAACTTCACTGCCTCAAAAATCCAGATAATTGATACATATCTGCTGTGGAGTAAATAGTAATTCTACTGGGCAATGTTGCGTGAAGTCTTCTGGGTTTCCTAAGTGCAGTTAAATTTATCTGATTCAAGTCAGAAACATGTTTTAGGCAAGACATTTCTAAAACTTAGCCTTGTTCTGTCTTATAGCCCTTTACCATTAATCCAGCCAGATTCAGTGGCCTCAAATTACTATACAAAGTATAGCCCCAAATCATTCAGTTCATCTATTGAGTAGATGAAAATCTGTTTAAACATAGAAAGGAGGGTAAACAGCAGAGCCAGGCCTATCAGATGTCCTAATCCACAGACCATCTCAACCTGAGCAACACACATAGTAGACTGTGACTGAAGTTGGAATTTCAAATGATGAAAATCAAGGATGTTCTCTAAAATACATTAACTGGTTGCAATCTTCAGAAGGGTTACTGGTACCATAGTGAAAGGAGACCAAAGATTATCCACATTTTAATACTGATAATTCCTTTGCTAGTTCTATGAGTCCCAGACATCGCTTCTCAAAAGCATGTTTCTGGAAGTATACCCCACTCACCACTCTACTAAGGACTTCCCTAGAAAGGCCTTCCCCACAATGGACCATCAAAACCAGAACTTGTGAACAACATCAGTTCAGTCAGTCAGTCAGTTCAATCATTCAGACGTGGTTAAAGGCTGACTCTTTGTGACCACATGGACTGCACTACGCCAGGCCTCCTTGTCCATCACCAACTCCCAGAGTTTACTCAAACCCATGCCTGTTGAGTCGGTGATACCATCCAACCATCTCATCCTTTGTCATCCCTTTCTCCTCCCAACTTCAATCTTTCCCAGCATCAGGGTCTTTTCAAATGAGTCAGTTCTTCCCATCAGGTGGCCAAAGTATTGGAGTTTCAGCTTCAACATCAGTCCTTCCAAAGAATATTCAAGACTGAATATTTCCTTTGGGATAGACTGGTTGGATCTCCTTGCAGTCCAAGGGACTCTCAAGAGTCTTCTCCAACACCACAGTTGAAAAGCATCAATTCTTCTGCACTCAGCTTTCTTTAGACTATAAAGAAAGCACTCAGCTTTCTTTATAGTCCAACTCTCACATCCTTACATGACTACTGGAAAAACCATAGCCTCGACTAGATGGACCTTTGTAGGCAAAGTAATGCCTCTGCTTTTTAATATGCTGTCTAGGTAGCTTGGAGGGTAAAGCATCTGCCTACAATGCGGGAGACCTGGGTTCGATCCCTGGGTCGGGAAGATCACCTGGAGAAGGAAATGGCAACCCACTCCAGTATTCATACCTGGAAAATCCCATGAACTGAGGAGCCTGGTGGGCTACAGTCCATGGGGTTGCAAAGAGTCGGACATGACTGAGCAACTTCTCTCTCTTCTAGGTTGGTCATAACTTTTCTTCCAAGGAGTAAGCATCTTTTTATTTCATGGCTGCAGTCACCATCTGCAGTGATTTTGGAGCCCAAAAAATAAAGTCTGCTACTGTTTCCACTGTTTCCCCATCTGATGATGGGACAAGATGCCATGATCTTAGTTTTCTGAATGTTGAGTTTTAAGCCAACTTTTTAACTTACCTCTTTCACTTTCATCAAGAGGCTCTTTAGTTCTTTTTCACTTCTCCCATAAGGGTGGTGTCATCTGCATATCTGAGGTTATTGATGTTTCTCCTGGCAATCTTGATTCCAGCTTGTGCTTCATCCAGCCCAGCATTTCTCATGATGTACTCTGCATATACGTTAAATAAGCAAGGTAACAGTATACAGTGACATGAAATTCCAAGAATTTGCTTTGTCTGTCACATCTAAGAATTTTCAACATATTTTTTACTTTCTTCGACTTAATTCAATTCAGAGTACTCTCCAGTCTCTATGAGCCTTGGGTGCACATGAACACACATCAACACTCAGATGTCTAATAGGCTCCCAAATTAACATGTTCAAGTCTGAGCCCTGATCCTACACTCCACAAACCTGTTCTTCCCAGGCTTCCCCCATCACAGATTATTGCAAGGTCACTCTCTCAAAGGCTCAAAACAAAGACACAGAATTCATCCTAAACTCCCCTCTTCAGCTCATACCCCACATCTAATCCAGCAGCAAAATATGTTGTCTCTACCTTCAAATTATATACTCACCACCTCCACCACTACCACCTTAGGCCAGTTCACCATCATCTCTCACCTGAGTATTATTAAACTTGTAACCCCCTGCTTCCTCTCTGGATCCCCTACTTTCAATGCAAGAGACAAATTCTGTAACAATGTAGATCAGATGATGATCTCTTAAGGTCTTGCATTAACTTCCATCTCTCAGAACAAAAGGAAAGATTCTTCTGGTCATCAATATAACCTTATCTGCTTCCTTTCCCTGCTACTCACCTCCTCCCCTGCAATAATCCCCTACTTTCAATGCAAGAGACAAATTCTGTAACAATGTAGATCAGATGATGATCTCTTAAGGTCTTGCATTAACTTCCATCTCTCAGAACAAAAGGAAAGATTCTTCTGGTCATCAATATAACCTTATCTGCTTCCTTTCCCTGCTACTCACCTCCTCCCCTGCAATGCTGCCTCCCCCCTCCCCCGCCTCCTTGCCATTCCTCAAGGGTTTACACTTGCTGCCTTCTCTACCTCTCATCCTATTCTTTCAGAGCTGAGGTTCTTCTCTCACCTCCTTCACCTGGGAAAATTTGCAAATTTCACATTTTTAGTGAGACTTTCCATGGACTTTGGTTGAAAATTGAAGCCACCTCCCTACATACACACACATACACACACTCACTTCCTTTCCCCTATTCTTGCTTTATCTTTATCTGGAGCACATAGACATATATTGTATTTCATTCCTCTACCTCTTTGCTGGATTTCTTCTATATAAGGTCTGTGAAGACAGGAATATTTCTATGCTCTGTTCCATTGTTGAATCCTCAACTACTAAAAGAATACCAAGGCATAAGAGGTGCTAAGTAAATACTTGGTGGACTGGAAAAACACAAATCAGTATGCAGCTTTTGTGAACTTGTGGCCCCCACCTGCACTACTCTTTCAGGAGCTCACCCTTCCTAGCCATCTATCCACATGGTCCCAGCAAGGAGCTGGCGTGTGGACATCCTCGCTGCAGCTGCACACCTGCCTCTCTCTTGCTCCAGGGTCTCCCTCATCACATGAGGGCCGCCTGTGCCGCCTCTGCCACTGCCACCACCTCCATGCCCCTCACTGCATCAGCCCCCAGGCCTGCACCTCTCCTGCCAGTGCCCCCTCTGGCATGAAGACCCTGCCCTCCCCTTAGTGATTCTGGCCCCAACATGACCACAGGCCTTTTCCTCAATTCCTTGGGACAACTTCTTCACTTCCTAGTGCAGTTCTGAGCAAATGATAGAACTTCTCCACTTCTCAGTATTCTCTTCTCTAAATGCAAATACTACGTGTCTTGTTGCATGGCCAGAAGACGGGAACTCGTATGGTCAAAGGCTGAGCAGCACTGTCTGCTGGAGAAGTGCCTGATAAATATTAGCTATTATCATGATGATGATGATCTTGACTGGCCCAGTTGGGGCAATCACTATTATTGTTGTTCTTTAGAACAGCTCTTCCAGGAACCCACAGGCCCTGATCCACGGTCCCAGACTCCTCTTAGGACAAAATTCCTGATGACCTTCCTTTCCTATGCAGGAGCAGCCTAAGTTTTATCCCAGCATGGATGAATCCAAGTCCAAAAGAGCAACCCATGGAAAGGAGGAACATCCCTTCCTTGGGATCCAAGTTTAGCCTTCCTTCCAGACCCTGACATCTCCCCAGATGAGCACTGGATAAATAGTCACACTTTTTAAGGGCAGCCTGTGCCCATCAAGTAATGCTCAAAATTCTCCAAGCTAGGCTTCAGCAATATGTGAACCGTGAACTTCCTGATGTTCAAGCTGGATTTAGAAAAGGCAGAGGAACCAGAGATCAAATTGCCAACATCTGCTGGATCATCGAAAAAGCAAGAGAGTTCCAGAAAAACATCTACTTCTGCTTAATTGATTATGCCAAAGCCTTTGACTGTGTGGATCACAATAAACTGTGGAAAATTCTGAAAGAGATGAGAATACTAGACCACCTGACCTGCCTCTTGAGAAACCTATAGGCAGGTCAGGAAGCAACAGTTAGAACTGGACATGGAACAACAGATTGGTTCCAAATAGGAAAAGGAGTACATCAAGGCTGTATATTGTCACCCTGCTTGTTTAACTTATATGCCGAGTACCTCATGAGAAATGCTGGGCTGGAAGAAGCACAAGCTGGAGTCAAGATTTCTGGGAGAAATATCAATAACTTCAGATACACAGATGACACCACCCTTATGGCAGAAAGTGATGAGGAACTCAAAAGCCTCTTGATGAAAGTGAATGAAGATCATGGCATCTGGTCCCATTACTTCATGGGAAATAGATGGGCAAACAGTGGAAACAGTGTCAGACTTTATTTCTTTGGGCTCCAAAATCACTGTAGAGGTGACTGCAGCCATGAAATTAAAAGACACTTACTCCTTGGAAGAAAAGTTATGACCAACCTAGATAGCATATTGAAAAGCAGAGACATTACTTTGCCAACAGAAGTCCATCTAGTCAAGGCTATGGTTTTTCCTGTGGTCATGTATGGATGCAAGAGTTTGACTGTGAAGAAAGCTGAGGGCTGAAGAATTGATGCTTTTGAACTGTGGTGTTGGAGAAGACTCTTGAGAGTCCCTTGGACTGCAAGGAGATCCAACCAGTCCATTCTGAAGGAGATCAGCTCTGGGATTTCTTTGGAAGGAATGATGCTAAAGCTGAAGCTCCAGTACTTTGGCCAACTCATGCAAAGGGTTGACTCATTGGAAAAGACTTTGATGCTAGGAGGGATTGGGGGCAGGAGGAGAAGGGGCCGACAGAGAATGTGATGGCTGGATGGCATCACTGACTAGATGGACGTGAGTCTGAGTGAGCTCCGGGAGTTGGTGATGGACAGGGAGGCCTGGCGTGCTGCAATTCATGGGGTCACAAAGAGTCGGACGTGACTGAGTGACTGAACTGACTGCCTGACTGTGCCCAACAGGTTTAATCCTTGATGGCTCAGACCACAAAGAACTGCCTGCAATGCAGACCTGCTTCAGATCCCTGGGTTGGGACAATCCTCTGGAGAAAGGAATGACTACCCACTGCAGTATTCTTGCCTGGAGACTCCCATGGACAGAGGAGCCTGGTGGGCTACGGTCCATGAGGTCTCAAAGAGTCCAACACGACGGAGTGACTAACACTTTCACTCTCACTCTTCTGTACACAAACCACAACAGTGTTAGCTGTCTAATCACAACACACTAATAACAGCAGTGCACGCATGCTCCGTCACTAAGTTGTGCCCAACTCTTTGCAACCCCATGGACTGTAGCTCACCAGGCTCCTCTGTTCGTGGGATTTCCCAGGCAAGAACACTGGAAGGGTTGCCATTTCCTTCTCCAGGGGATCTTCCTTACCCAGGATCAAACCCATGTCTCCTCATGGCAGGCAGATTCTTTACCACTGAGCCACCAGGGAAGCCCCACACCAGTAGCAGAGATCCATGCCTCTCAGCTACTCTTTCCTTAAAAAAAAAAATCTATCAACCCTGTGACCCCAGACAAATTGCTTAAATTCTGGGTACCTATTTTCCCAACTATAAAAGTAGATAAAATTGTATCTGCCTTATAAAGTTGTTGTGTGGATCAAATGAGTTAATATATATCAAGAGCTTAGAACAGTGCCTGGCACGTGGTGAAAACTTTAAAGGACGTGCTGTGCTTAGTTGCTCAGTCGTGTCCGACTCTTTGTGACCCTATGAACTGTAGCCCGCCAGGCTCCTCTGTCCATAGGATTCTCCAGGCAAAAATACTGGAGTGGGTTTTGCCATGCTCTCCTCCAGGGGATCTTCCCAACCCAGGGATCAAACTCAGTCAGATCTCCCACATTGCAGGCAGATTCTTTAACAGCTGAGCCACCAGGGAAGCGCTAAAGGATGGGCTAGCACAATTCTCCACGGCAATAGTATAACGACAGCAAGGCAGTCCTCTCCTCAAGCATTCAGTCCCTTACAAGCATTGCCTAGTTTCTCTCTTCAGTACCTCTCCAAAACTGGAAATCTGGAGGGCTAGAACTAATTTGTCTTCACATTCTATTTTCAGTGCATAGTAGAGGGGCTAGCACCAAGTAGACTTTCAATTTTTTTTCTTTCTTTTTAGTAAATAAATGAATGGATAAGTGCCATTCATGAATGAATGGCTTCCTTATTCAGGGGGACACAGTAAAGCCTAGGTTATTGAAGAAAGATAATCCTTGCAAGCAAGAAACAGTCAAGAAAATAAGGAGAGAGAGTGAAAAAAAAAAAAGCCTCTTAAAGAATCAGGCTCTTCCTTCAGGAGGTAGCAGAGTATTCTGACTAATGATGGATGGGGGCCCCTGGGAGGCATCCATCACTTCTAATCCTGGACTCTGCTGGAGGAAATGAACCCCGCATGCATAAATTAGTTAAAGGCATAATAGTGATCGTGTTCCTTTTGCAATTTCCTCTCTGCACAGCCGCTTATGCAGATTGAACAAGATGTCACTGTTACATCAGGAACTAAGTGAGATGCGGAAGTTGATAAAAATAAAGCCTTATCTTGGATTTGGTCAGCTGCTAACTAAAGTCTTCCCTCAAGGAAAAGACTTCATGAAAAACAGGAATTGTTCTTTTAATTGTGAAATTGCAAAAGCCATCCTGAAGTTGTTGTGGGAAAGCAAAATTATATATAGAGATATGATTAACCAGGGGGAAGCAGAGTAGAGAGAGAATCTGACTAAGTAGAATTTCTACAATTTAATATCTCAGCAGTGGTGTAAAAATTCAGGAAATCCAACTGCTTTGGGTAGAAACTGTTTTTCTTGCTGTTGTGAGAAAGTAGTGAGTTAAGCAATGAACGCTTTGGGTTACTTGACAGACCAGTAGCAAAGATCACTAAGAAACTGATCCCCATGTAGCTCAACAAATACTAACAAGCAGTTTCACACAGGTGATAACTCCAAGGAATCCAACAAGTAAACCCAGTGTTGTTAAGTTGCTAGGTCGTGTCTGACTCTTTGCAACCCCATGGACTGCAACACACCAGGTTCCTCT
This sequence comes from Aepyceros melampus, assembly GCA_006408695.1. NCBI lineage: Eukaryota > Metazoa > Chordata > Mammalia > Artiodactyla > Bovidae > Aepyceros > Aepyceros melampus. The sequence goes on along the minus strand of SJXQ01004604.1, from coordinate 28,367 downwards.
GTCCTCCACCATCTCCTGGAGTTGTCAAACTCATGTCCATTGAGTCAGCAATGCTATCTAACCATCTCATCTTCTGCTGCCCCCTTCTACTTTTGCCTTCAATCTTTCCCAGCATCAGGGTCTTTTCACAATATGGGCGTTAAAATGATCCCCATAGATATAACTGAGAAAGACACAGTGACTTTCTCAAGATCAGACCATCAATAGACAGTGGGGGTTGGCCTTGGTCCTCAGGCCCTCTTTCTTAAGGCATCAGTCTCTCTTCTTTGTCACCCATCCTGGGTATTTAAACCATGTTTAAAGTGACAGAAACTCATGTATGAGATGTACTTGAATCTTCAGTCAGTAAACAAAAAAGAAAGAAAAGACAGAATTAAAGGTAACATGGGATATAATACTGGAAACATCTGCTGAACCAGGAACCACACTAGACTAATTAGTTATTACTGTTTTCTGAAGGACAGAGAACGCTATCTCGCAAATTTGGTGGACTATAATTCCACCCCTTGACTGCCATGACCCGAAGCAAAACTAACTCAGGCAGCAATGAGAATAAGATTGTAGAAAGAAAACCGCATGCAATGTCCTTGAAAGCCTGGGTCATGATCAGTATATCAACACAAATCTCTAATTTGTATCTAATATCAATATCTAATACAGGGTAAGTGGTGGAAACAATCATTCCAGATGGAAGAAAACCACGTATTCAAGACACTGAACACATATTTATGTAAATTTAAGTGGTTTAAGTAGATTGTTGAAATTAAAAGACTTGAGTAGAATATGAATATGTATTATCATATTCAAAGAATTTAACATTCTGTAAAACATTTCACAATAGTGCTTAGACTATTCTTTAAACCTTTCCCCAGACTGGCTCCTGTTTCCTATTGTTGTCTGTGAAAACCAGTGTTTACACTAGGTTAAAATACAGATTTAGGAATTTGTTTTTTCTGAGCTGGCTCAAACTTGAGAAGAAAAAATGGAAACGCAAACAAAAAATCTTTAGAAGTCTGACACAGAAGGCCTCAGCTCAGACAACCAGAGTGGAAATCCACTTCTGCTCTGCCTGGAATTCCAGTTCTATCAGCCTCATACAATGAGGGGCCAGGTGGACACAAATTGTTCACCCTTTGTTCACTTCCTGAACTGGACCACCCAGGAAATGCTGTGCACCTTTTTCTCTGTTGAGAGAACGTCATGTTCCTCGGGGGATGATTTAGAAAAGCCAAGCTGGGATGCGCGCAGAGCAGGAACAAGAAGGTATAACCCCACAGCATCCTTTCCAGCCCTCTGTGCCCTTTGCAACAGGATGGTCCCTGCACTTCTTTCTAACATTTCAGTCACTTTCCCTTCCTTTGCATTTTACGTAGCTGGACTCTTCTCATTGTACCTCTGTGAGACAGGTGCTATTATCACAGCCCTTTAAAAGTTAATAAATAGAGGTTTGGAGAGTTTGATAAACTTGACCAAAGTCGGAAAACTAGTAAATTCTAGAAGTGAGATTTGAATCCAGAAGCTTGAGTCCAGAGTGTCGGGTCCATGCACGGGTTGGAAAAGAATTTCCAGACATGAGACAGAATGAGAGGGAAATAAAGCTTATTAGAGTGGGGGACGCTGTCAGAACAGCGGGCTGGCCCAAAGAACAGACATTTAACAAGTCCTTGGTCCATTTTTATAGCCGGGGCACAAGAAGCAGAATAGGGGTCTTGTGGGTCATTTGCTGACAGGAGGAGGCACGTATGGGGATGGGGGAGAGTAAGGCAAATATCTTCTCCCTATGGGGTAGGAGGGGAAACAGGTCATACTGCTCAGGAGGGCCTGAAATTCATTCATAGTTACAACATGGGTGGGGGACGAACAATACGGGTCTGGTGTTTCTGTTCCTGCATTCTGAGACCCTCCTTGGTTCTATCTGCTCTTTCGTCCTGGGGTCGAAAGAGCAGTAACCACACAGAGGTTACTGTGTTCTCCATGTCTTAACTGCATTTTGTAACAAACATCCTTGCACTGAGAGAAAAGGGGCAAGGAGCTGAACTTGGCATCTTCTATATGTTCAGGATTTTTCTGTTTTTGTTAAATTAAAGGCAACACTCCTGAAAGCTCTTAGTTCTAGAAACAAACTATTCTTATAGTCAACCCTGAGGTTTCCTTTCCTAGAATTCATCCCAGAAAGAAAATCATTTAAAAGCCAACTACCAATTTGTCAGTTCTTAAGTATCTTCCCCACTCAGAATTCCCCAGGATCCTGGTTAGATTAACAGCAAATTGCTCATGAATATGGTAGCTCCTGGCTAGCTGCAGGAAGGGGTGCCCCAAACCTGTAATTACATGGGGTGATATGACTCCCCCAATTGCTAGATTTGGGGGGGAATGAATCATCCTAGTAGGCACCCACATATTTTCACAGCATGTTACACATTCAGTACAGAAAGAAGGTATTTGCAGACATAAAAAACTGTGTTCACTAGCCAAGGGAAGAAGCATAACTCTAGGTTTAAAGGTGGGGAAGGGCTGTCTTTCTCTGGCTTCATAACATCATCATTCAACCTTTCAGCCTGCACTGTCATGCTTGATCTTTTTCCTTTTAATCTATTATTTGTGCTGCTGTCACTGGGAAGATTTGATGTCAGGGACCTGAGGGAGGCAAGGATGTCATCCTGGAGCAAAGACGCTGCAACACCATGAACTCTCTCCTTCACCTGGTTGCCTTCCAGCTTACCCAAATTGTATCACACAACAGCTGTAAGGAGAGCAAATCTCACCTCAAGGGCGTGCAAAGCCCTGGGGCAAAGAGGTGAGAATGTGGCAACAATTCCCTGTCAAAGCTTAGGTCTGTCTGCAGAGGTGCTCATTCACTCTCCTAGTGCATATGTCTCTCACCATTCCACCAACCAGGCTTTACTGAGCACCAAACAACTCCAAGGACTCTAGAAGACACTGTATGTGACAGATCCTGCTAATTGCCACGCAACAGCCATGTCTTCCAACTTCCTAGCTAAGAGAATACTCATTTTGTTTCAGCACCCAACCCCTGACAATAGTAGTCCTGTCTTTACTCCAGGTGATTCATGTCAAGGGTCAGCAAACAATGGCTTTTGTGAGTCAAATCCAGCTCATTGGCTATTTCTGTATGTAAAAAGATACACAGCCATGTCATCATTTATGTCTATGAATGCTTTCATGCTACAATAGCAGAACTACATATGGCCTACAGAACTATCATTTTTGCCATCTCACCCTCTACAGAAAAAATTTGCTGAATGCTCGTCTGATCCAGTTAGCAATACCTTTTCCTTTGCCTGAGTTTGGTTTAGTTTACAGGTGCCCAAGGGTTGACATGGTGCTGATAAATGACTCTTGAGGAAAAGTCAGCTGAGGGCAACTGGGGAGAAAAGAGGTTTCTTTTCATCCACTTCCTGTGACTTCTAGAATGATGGTGGCCATCTTTCATTTATGAGGGAGGCCAGCCTAAGGGCAAGCTGATGTTCTAGGGACAGCAGAGACAAAACACAGAAATAACCTGAGTCTTTGATGTCTTTGAGCTGTTGAACTAGCCAACCCTGGAACCAGATATTACAGCATTCTTATCACATGAGATCACATGTCCTTGTAGAGACCAGCCTGAGCAACCTGAGGTTGTAAAAATTGTTTCTAGCCCTGATTTGTTCCATAGCCTGTAATCAGTCTACCATGAGAGGCGCCACTAGGGACATAGGTATGAGAACAGTGTCTTCTGACTTCTTCGGGAGCATTCCAGGGAACAAGGAGAAAGGTTAAAAATTTATTAGGGGCTCTAAAGAAACAGACCTGCACCCACGGGCTCTTTGTTAATCTTAAATCAGGGCTATTGTCTTAAGAGAAAAGAAAAACAAGGGGATCATACTCGCATCTTAAGAATACAGCCCCCCAAGAGTCAAGCTAAAAGTTGATTGCCTCGGGCCATTCAACTAAAGCAGCATAATTGTAGGTTAGTTAGCTATTTAGGCCTAATAACGAATGAACCTATCCCCGGAAAGGCCACAGTGTGTAAACCAATCAAAACACTCCATCTCAACTGCACCTGTTTATGATTTTTTGCTTATAAACTGCTCTGTAACAATTGTTCGGGGTTCATCTCCTCGGGTGGAGATTGAACCCCGGCGCGTCGGCTTAATAAATCCTCTTGCTAATTGCATCGAGTCCGAGTCTCGGTGATCTTGGCGACGACGGGTCCTGGGCAAAGACCGGGAGGTCTAACATTCTCATTGTTTAAGCCAGATAAGTTAGGATATCCCCTTGATGAATCAACCTCTAAGTTTAAGAAATCACCTTCTATCATCCTAGTAACAACCTTTGCTCAAATATCTACTCTCTCTGATATTAATATAGCCACTCCAGCTCTTTTTTGATTAGTGTTAGCACAGAAATCTTTTTCTATTTTTTATCTGTGTCCATATATTATAACGTGTTTCTTCCAGGCAGGATATGGTTCCACGTTTTTTTATCCAATATGACAATTTTTCCTCTTCATTATTTAGATCATTTACACCTAATGTGATCACTGATGTGGTTAAGTTTAAATCCACCATCTGGCTACTTGCTTGTCATTTGTTTCATCTGTGCTGTGTTTTCTTTTTGTCATTTTCTGATTCTTTTTAATTAATTAGTCTATGATTCTAAAACAGCTTCTGTGCTAATTATAGTAGTTGCTTTAGGGTTTGTAGAATATACCTCCCAGTGATTTTATACCACATCATATATGGTATATGAATCTTTTAACAATATACTTTTCCTCCCGGCCTCTGTGGCACATGCATACAAATCATCGCTATTCAACTAAATACCAGAGAAGGCGATGGCAGCCCACTCCAGTACTCTTGCCTGGAAAATCCCATGGACAGAGGAGCCTGGTAGGCTGCAGTCCATGGGGTCACTAAGAGTTGGACATGACTGAGCGACTTCACATTCACTTTTCACTTTCATGCATTGGAGAAGGAAATGGCAACCCACTCCAATGTTCTTGCCTAGAGAATCCCAGGGACGGTGGAGCCTAGTAGGCTAACATCTATGTGGCTGCACAGAGTCGGACATGACTGAAGGGACTTAGCAGCAACAGCAGCAATTAAATACACTGTTATCTTTTCTTCCTCAGTTCAGTTCAGTCACATTCTTTGCGATTCCATGGACTGCAGCATGCCAGGCTTCCCTGTCCATCACCAACTCCTGGAGCCTACTCAAACTCATGTCCATCACATCAGTGATGCCATCCAACTGTCTCATCCTCTGTCATCCCCTTCTCCTCCTGCCTTCAATCTTTCCCAGCATCAGGATCTTTTCAAAAGAGTTGGTTCTTCACATCAGGTGGCCAAAGTATTGGAGTTTCAGCTTCAACATCAGTCCTTCCAATGAACACCCAGGACTGATTTCGTTTAGGAAGGACTGGTTGAATCTCCTCACAATCCAGAGAACTCTCAAGAGTCTTCTCCAACACCACAGCTGAAAAGCATCAATTCTTCAGTGCTTAGCTTTCTTCATAGTCCACTCTCACATCCATACATGACTACTGGAAAAACCATAGCCTTGACTAGACGGACCTTTGTCAGTAAAGTAATGTCTCTGCTTTTGAATATGTTTTCTAGGTTGGTTATAGCTTTTCTTCCAAGGAGCAAGTGTCTTTCAATTTCATGGCTGCAGTCACCATCTGCAGCGATTTTGGAGCCCAAGAAAATAAAGCCTGCCACTTTTTCCCTATCTATTTGCCATGAAGTGATGGGACCAGATGCCATGATCTTCATTTTCTGAATGTTGAGCTTTAAGCCAACTTTTTCACTCTCTTCTTTCACTTTCATCAAGAGGCTCTTTAGTTCTTCTTTGCTTTCTGCCATAAGGGTGGTGTCATCTGCATATCTGAGGTTATTGATATTTCTCCCAGCAATCTTGATTCCAGCTTCTGTTTCTTCCAGTCAAACATTTCTTATGATGAACTCTGCATATAAGTTAAACAAGCAGGGGGACAATATACAGCCTTGACGTACTCCTTTTCCTATTTGGAACCAGTCTGTTGTTCCAAGTCCAGTTCTAACCATTGCTTCTTGACTTGTTGTTTCCTCCTCAGATCTCATCAGTCCCACAGCCTAAACAAAATCCCTAAAACTGCACCCAAACCTTTTCAGGCCAGATCTCTCTCCCAAGTTGAAGTCCAGAATTTTCCAGTGAATTCTATCTGAATTGACCTCCAACACTTTACATATATCCCAAACAGAACTTGTTATCTTCCCCTTCCTCTAGCAGCTCTTTCTTCTTTCATAACCCAAGGGCTCCCATTAACCCATTTAATGGTTATCATTATCACTTCAAGTAGACCTCAAACCCCACAGCGACCTTTGATATGAACTCTTTTCTTACACTCCAAATGTCTCACATGTATTTCCTTTATTTTCTGTTCTGAGAAAACGTCTGTTCTCTGCCACCACTGCAATTTGACCTTCTATGTGGTCTTTCTGACATTATTATTTTGCAAATTTTAAAGAAGAATGTCCTTAAAGCTTTATTTTAATTATGTATTGTCTTCTTTCAAAACTTCAGTGATTTTCAATTGCCTGCTGGAAAAATATAAAAATCCCAACTTTGGGACTCAAGCCCTCTACAATCTAGCACTCTTCCATTCATTTTCCCTGTCACTTTGCTGCACAGAATCTATGCTTCAGCCAAACTTCCTAAACACTTTCTATCAATCCATTTCTCATATCACTTCTGTGCCTATAATGTCTTACTTCTCCAACACGGCTATCAAAATTACTCCTGTCCTTAATGGAAGTGTGATTGGTACAAACTGGCAGGCGAGTGTATGCTCCTCGGTTCTGTCTCATCACAACAAAGATTTGGAGCAACAGACATTAAAGCCCTCAGCACGTCACAGCTCTCAGGTCTTGGACAAACCGTATTATACCTCTTAGACAAATCAGTGTTACAGCTCTATTTTATTTAGAAGATAGCAGGAGAATCCATCCTTGAAGTGTGAGGGCATGCCAACCCAAAGACGCAAAGAGAAGAGAGTGGAGGAGCGCACCAGTGCACGGGGGACACAGAGAGAGAGAGAGAGAGAGAGCCCTTTGGCTCCTCTTTATGTTTTTCCCTCCCCCTGGGCCTGCTTTATGTAAATTGGGTTATCCAGGAATGCTGTTTGTGACTCTACACATGGACATCACCAGATGGTCAACACCGAAATCAGATTGATTATATTCTTTGCAGCCAAAGATGGAGAAGCTCTATACAGTCAACAAAGACAAGACCAGGAGCTGACTGTGGCTCAGATCATGAACTCCTGATTGCCAAATTCAGACTTAAATTGAAGAAAGTGAGCAACACCACTAGACCATTCGGGTATGACCTAAATCAAATCCCTTATGATTATACAGTGGAAGTGAGAAATAGATTTAAGGGTCTAGATCTGATAGATAGAGTGCCTGATGAATTATGGAATGAGGTTCGTGACATTGTACAGGAGATAGGGATCAAGACCATCCCCATGGAAAAGAAATGCAAAAAGGCAAAATGGCTGTCTGGGGAGGCCTTACAAATAGCGTGAAAAGAAGAGAAGCAAAAAGCAAAGGAGAAAAGGAAAGATATAAGCATCTGAATGCAGAGTTCCAAAGAATAGCAAGAAGAGATAAGAAAGCCTTCTTCAGCAATCAATGCAAAGAAATAGAGGAAAAGAACAGAATGGGAAAGACTAGAGATCTCTTCAAGAAAATTAGAGATACCAAGAGAACATTTCATGCAAGGATGGGCTCGATAAAGGACAGAAATGGTCTGGACCTAACAGAAGCAGAAGATATTAAGAAGAGGTGGCAAGAATACACGGAAGAACTGTACAAAAAAGATCTTCATGACCCAGATAATCATGATGATGTGTTGACTAATCTAGAGCCAGACATCTTGGAATGTGAAGTCAAGTGGGCCTTAGAAAGCATCACTACGAACAAAGCTAGTGGAGGTGATGGAATTCCCGTTGAGCTGTTTCAAATCCTGAAAGATGATGCTGTGAAAGTGCTGCACTCAATTTGCCAGCAAATCTGGAAAACTCAGCAGTGGCCACAGGACTGGAAAAGGTCAGTTTTCATCCCAATTCCAAAGAAAGGCAATGCCAAAGAATGCTCCAACTACCGCACAATTGCACTCATCTCACATGCTAGTAAAGTAATGCTCAAAATTCTCCAAGCCAGACTTCAGCAATATGTGAACCGTGAACTCCCTGATGTTCAAGCTGGTTTTAGAAAAGGCAGAGGAACCAGAGATCAAATTGCCAACATCCGCTGGATCATGGAAAAAGCAAGAGAGTTCCAGAAAAACATCTATTTCTGCTTTATTGACTATGCCAAAGCCTTTGACTGTGTGGATCACAGTAAACTGTGGAAAATTCTGAAAGAGATGGGAATACCAGACCACCTGACCTGCCTCTTGAGAAATCTGTATGCAGGTCAGGAAGCAACAGTTAGAACTGGACATGGAACAACAGACTGGTTCCAAATAGGAAAAGGAGTACGTCAAGGCTGTATATTGTCACCCTGCTTATTTAACTTATATGCAGAGTACATCATGAGAAAGCTGGACTGGAAGAAACACAAGCTGGAATCAAGATTGCTGGGAGAAATATCAATAATCTCAGATATGCAGATGACACCACCCTTATGGCAGAAAGTGAGGAGGAGCTAAAAAGCCTCTTGTTGAAAGTGAAAGAGGAGAGTGAAAAAGTTGGCTTAAAGCTCAACATTCAGAAAACGAAGATCATGGCATCTGGCCCCATCACTTCATGGGAAATAGATGGGGAAACAGTAGAAACAGTGTCAGACTTTGTTTTTTTGGGCTCCAAAATCACTGCAGATGGTGACTGCAGCCATGAAATTAAAAGGCGCTTACTCCTTGGAAGAAAAGTTATGACCAACCTAGATAGTATATTCAAAAGCAGAGACATTACTTTGCCGACTAAGGTCCGTCTAGTCAAGGCTATGGTTTTTCCTGTGGTCATGTATGGATGTGAGAGTTGGACTGTGAAGAAGGCTGAGCGCAGAAGAATTGATGCTTTTGAAGTGTGGTGTTGGAGAAGACTCTTGAGAGTCCCTTGGACTGCAAGGAGATCCAACCAGTCCATTCTGAAGGAGATCAACCCTGGGGTTTCTTTGGAAGGAATGATGCTCAAACTGAAGCTCCAGTACTTTGGCCACCTTATGCAAAGAGTTGACTCATTGGAAAAGACCCTGATGCTGGGAGGGATTGGGGGCAGGAGAAGGGGACGACCGAGGATGAGATGGCTGGATAGCATCACTGACTCGATGGATGTGAGTCTGAGTGAACTCCGGGAGTTGGTGATGGACAGGGAGGCCTGGCGTGCTGCGATTCATGGGGTCGCAAAGAGTCGGACACGACTGCGCGACTGAACTGAACTGAACTGAACTACCTTAAGTCCTCACTGCGGTCCTCGGACCTTCCTTCGACCTTCCTTTGTTCTATTTTCCCAGGCTTTTTCCTTCCTTGTCTTTTAGCCACCGCCATTTTGGACTCCTATTTCCTATTCTAACTACCTAACATTCCCCCTTCAAGAGATGGGAGGCCCAATTCTTTGGGAATAGGGCATCGAGGTCTTTCTGGCTACTTCCTGCTGAACTGGGATGGCGAGGGGTATTGGGCCTCCCCCTCTTGCTAGTCTCAGGCCTCAGAGTCCTCATAGCAGTATCCATCTAAGGGTGAGTGATATTTTCCCTGGTTGGCTGTAGTTTTGTATCTTTGTTGAACTGGCACTGCATGCAGAAGCTTGTTGACCTGAGCAGAGACAAAACAGGTTAGACAATTGGTAAAGCATGGAACAATCATAAGCAGCATCAGTATGGTGTAACAAGGAGGAGGGGCGTTAGCCAATTCTAAATTCACATCCCCAGGATGGCTCAAGTCCCTCCTTGTTCAGGGATCAGAAGATTTATCTCCTTTCTGTTTTGAAGTACAGTCCCTACCAAGCTGTGTTGGCTTTTAGAGCTGTCCTGAGAAATTTTATTCCCAGAAACCAGATTTTGGGGGTGTTTATTAGAATGGCACTCATTTGTAGTTCTGAATAGGTATCTGAGAGCTCCCAGGGGCTCACAGGTGTATTGAACATCTTCTTCTGTTTTCTTCCATGGCTTGACTCAAGAGTAGTGAATCCAGCAGTCATGTCCTGGTACCTTGACTGCTGTGGGGGTAAAAAGTATTACAGGGTAGGGGCCCATCCATGTGGGCTAGAACTGAATCTTTGGGGACCCATCTTTCCAGACTTTAATTAGGACTTGTGTCCCTGAAGCATATAGTGGTGACTCCTTAGAGTCTTTTGGTTCCTGGTTCATACCCCACAAGTGTATATCCTGATGGATTTGTCCAATGGCCATGGTATAAGACTGGAAGGTCTGAACCTCTGGATCTAGGTAAAGGTCATTGATATAAACAAAAGGTCTCCCATATAGCATCTCATAAGGACTAAGACCAACCTGTTCCTAGGGGCAATATGGGTGTGGAGGAAGGCTATTGGTAAAGCCTCCTTCCATCCCAGGGAGGTCTCCTGGGTTATCTTTTTTATTGCTGATTTTAAGAATTGGTTGGCTCTTTCTACTTTTCCTGAAGACTAGGCCTCCAGGCACAATGGAGATAATAAGTAATGCCCAATGCTTACAATAAACTGTGGAAAACTCTGAAAGAGATGGGAATAACAGACCACCTGACCTGCCTCTTGAGAAACCTATATGCAGGTCAGGAAGCAACAGTTAGAATTGGACATGGAACAATAGACTGGTTCCAAATACGAAAAGGAGTAGATCAAGGCTGTATATTGTCACCCTGCTTATTTAACTTCTATACAGAGTACATCATGAGAAACGCTGGGCTTGAGGAAGCACAAGCTGGAATTAAGATTGCCGGGAGAAATATCAATAACCTCAGATATGCAGATGACACCACCCTTATGGCAGAAAGTGAAGAGGAACTAAAAAGGCTCTTGATGAAAGTGAAAGAGGAGAGTGAAAAAGTTGGCTTAAAGCTCAGCATTCAGAAAATGAAGATCATGGCCTCTGGTCCCATCACTTCATGGCAAGTAGATGGGGAAACAGCAGAAACAGTGTCAGACTTTTTTTTTTTTTTTTTTTCTCCAAAATCACTGCAGATGGTGACTGCAGCCATGAAATTAAGACGCTTACTCCTTGGAATGAAAGCTATGACCAACCTAGAGTATATTGAAAAGCAGAGACATTACTTTGCCAACAAAGGTCTGTCTAGTCAAGGCTATGGTTTTTCCAGTGGCCATGTATGGATGTGAGAGTTGGACTGTGAAGAAAGCTAAGGGCTGAAGAATTGATGCTTTTGAACTGTGGTGTTGGAGAAGACTCTTGAGAGTCCCTTGAACTGCAAGGAGATCCTACCAGTCCATCCTAAAGGAGATCAGTCCTGGGTGTTCATTGGAAGGACTGATGCTGAAGCTGAAACTCCAATACTTTGGCCACATCATGTGAAGAGCTGACTCATTGGAAAAGTCCCTGTTGCTGGGAGGGATTGGGGGCAGGAGGAGAAGGGGATGACAGAGGATAAGATAGCTGGATGGCATCACTGACTCAATGGACATGAGTTTGAGTGAACTCTGGGAGTTGGTGATGGACAGGGAAGCCTGGCATGCTGTGATTCATGGGGTCTCAAAGAGTCAGACACAACTGAGCGACTGAACTGAAGTGAACTGAACTGGGTGACTTTAGAAGTAAATGATGTCCCATTGTCACTTTGTAATGACCTGGGCAGACCAAATCTTGGAATGATTTCATGGAACAATTTTTTACTACCTCCTCAGTCTTCTCAGTCTGGGTGGGAAAGCCTTCAATCCATCCTGTAAGTGTATCTATCATGACTAATAGATATTTATACCTTTGAGAAACTGGCATCTGGGTGAAGTCCCTCTGCCAGTCCTCTTCTGGATAGGTCCTACGTCATTGGATGGGCTGGGCCAGCTGGAGTCTTCGAGCTACTTGGGGGTTAATTGGCAAATGGGACAAGAGAAGATCACTTGCCCTATAGTTGTTTGGAGGCCTGTTCCTCTGAAGTACCTTTCTAGTAATTTTTGGAGGGCCTTTTGCTCTAAATGAGTGGTGGCATGTAAGGAGTTAGGCAACATCCATTGGAGTTCCCAGGCAGAAAAAGGAGTCCCTCTTTTTGGAACCACCACATATGATCTTCTTGAAAACCCTCACTCAGCTTTAAGAGTCTTACCTTCAGTATATGAAGCATGCTGCTGCTGCTAAGTCGTTTCAGTCGTGTCCGACTCTGTGGGACTCCATAGACGGCAACTCACTAGGCTCCTCTGTCTCTGGGATTGTCCATGCAAGAATACTGGAGTGGGTTGCCGTTTCCTTTTCCAATGCATGAAAGTGGAAAGCGAAAGTGAAGTCACTCAGTCGTGCCCGACTCTTAGCGACCCCATGGACTGCAGCCTACCAGGCTCCTTCGACCATGGGATTTTCCAGGCAAGAATACTGGAGTGGGGTGCCATTGCCTTCTCTGCAGTATATTAAGGAGTTTCTGACAAATTAGTCTGTGGAACTAGGGTGGCAACCCCTATTAGGTCATAGTTCTGTCATGCTGCTCTCTTAGCTGCCTGATCAGCTGCTTGGTTCCCTTGTGCTACTTCTGTGCTCTCTTTTTGGTGTCCTTTACAGTGGGAGACTGAAACCTCAGTGGGCAGATAGACTGCCTCCAAGAGTCTAAGAATCTGATCACCATATTTGATTGGGGACCCTCAGGTGGTCAAGGGGCCCCTTTCTTTCCAAATAGCCACGTGTGCATGTAGCATCAGAACTGCATACGTGGAGTCAGTGTAAATGGCTATTCTTTTTCCTTTTCCCAGCTCTAAAGCTCAAGTCAGGGCTATGAGCTCAGTTAATTGGGCTGAAGTACCTGGTGGCAGAGGCTTAGCCTCTCTGGTCTCAAAATTGGAGACTACTGCATATCCAGCTCTTCTTTTTCCATCTAAGACAAAGCTGCTTCCATCGGTGTTCCAGATTTCCTTAGGATTGGTCAGAGGATCTTCTGACAATCCCTCTCGGGGTTTTGTCCAGTGGTCCAAGGTTCCTAGACAAGAGTGAAAAGGGAGAGAGTCCTCGGGGGTAGGCAGGAGGGTGGCTGGGTTAAGAACCTCACAAGGGGATAAGTGAGGCCTGGATTTTCCATCAGCATTACTTGATATCTGAGGATTCTTTGATCAGACATCCAAAAATGGCCTTTCCCATTTAAGAGTTGTTTTACTTGGTGGCTGGTAAAAATAATTAGTTTGCCCCCAAAGGAGAGTTTTAAAGCATCTTCTATCATGATTGCAATAGCTGCAAGATTTCAAAGTCAGGCGGGCCAGCCTAAGGCAGTTGGATCGAGCCTCTTGGATAAATAAGCTACAGGCTGGGGCTCAGATCCCAACCTTTGAGTTAACACTCCCAAGGCTATTCCCTTTCTTTCATGGAAATAAAGTTGGAATACTTTTTCTGCGTCTGGCAACCACAAGGCAGGTGCCTGAGTTAAGGCCTGTTTTAGTGTAGCCTCTGCCTTCTTTTGAGGAGTTCCCCACAACAGTGGGATTGCATCATTCCGTCCCTTTAAGCTTCCATATAAGGGCTGGGCAATTAGACCACAGTTGGGTACCAGATTCTACAATACCCAGTTAGTCCCAGGAAAGCTCGCAATTGTTTTCGAGTTGTGGGGGAGGGCAACTGGAGGATTCCTTGTACCTGATCAGAGGACAGCCTCCTGGACCGGTGTGTAATCTGAACTCCCAGGTAAGTGACCTTTGTCTCAACCATCTGTGCCTTACTTAGCACGGGAGACTTTATATCCCCTTCCTGCCAAAAAGTTTAGAACCTGAATTGCATGCTGTTGGGCATTTTCCTCATCTGGAGAGCAGACTAGTAGGTCATCTACGTATTGTAATATTTTTCCATTAGATCCCAGGTCCAGATCTAGGAGATCCCAGCTAAAGGCCTGTCCAAACAGGTGGGGGCTATCTCTGAACCCCTGAGGTAACACTGTCTAAGTCATCTGTTGGCATTTTTCTCCTGGGGCCTCCCACTCAAAGGCAAAATAGTATTGGGATTCTTTAGCCAGTGGTATGCAAAAATAATAATAATTATAATTATACATCTTTGAGATCCAAGACTATAAACCACTTGGCACTGGGTGGGATTCTCCCAAGATTACATAGGGAATGGGTACTGTAGGATGGAAGGGAACTACAGCTTCATTTATGATCCAGAGATCTTGAACCATTCTCCAGGTTCTGTCCTTTTTCTTTACTGAGAGGACTGGGGTGTTACATGGCAAACTGGTGGGGACCAATAGCCCACAAGCAAGGAATTTATTTATTAAAGGCTGTAGTCCCTCCCGAGCCTCACTTCTGAGAGGGTATTGTTTCCGGTTAGGAAACTGAGTGGGATCTTGGAGGACAATGATGACCGGTTCAGCTTGGTGGGTTCGTCCAGGAATTCCCTGATCTCACACCTGGGGGTTAATTTTGTCTTCTCATAGTTTTTGGTCCCTCCCTATTAGAGAGGGTGTAATGGGTTCTTTAGTAGTAACCAGGAGCTGTAGGGCCCTAGGGGCTGAAAAGCTTCCCATCACAAGGGTGGTCCCCAGTTTAGTGAGTATATCTCTTCCCAATAAGGGATTAGGACACTCAGGGACCACCGGAAACTGGTGGGAAAATATTTGTTCATCCCAGCAACAAAGAAGTGCTCAGGTGAATCTTTTAGTAGTTGCTTTTCCTGTAGCACCCAAAATGGTACAGGTTTGGGAGAAGTCTCCGAAGTAGATCAAGACAGAATAGGTAGCCCCTGTGTCAACCAAGAAATTCTCGGACCTACCTGCCACATCCAGTTACACCCTTGGCTCCAGCCCCGTGATGGTTATCTGTGACATGCAGGCTGGCTGGAGAGGGCCACTTCAGTCCTGTTGAACCATTATGAGGGAAGGCTTGGTGTTTGACTTGGAGGCTCTTGGGTCCCGAGGGCAGAGTGCCACCCAATGTCCCAGTTGATGGCATTTGTAGCAAGCCATTTTAGGAGACTTGTCACAGTTTGAACACTCTTTGACCCAATTCCCTGCCTGTCTACAGATTAGGAATTGCCTTGTCCTTCAAGGACTCAGGGTTTGCCATAGGGCTTCCCTGGAGGGCAGCCATCATCTAGACATGCCTTGTCTCTTTCCTTCTTCCCTCTCCTGAGCCTTGGCCTCCTTGTCCTGTTCTCTGTTATAAAAGGTATTGGTGGCTGTCTGGATCATCTCATCTAAAGAGGCAGCAGGGTCCTGCTGCTGTAGCTGTTGTAACTTAATTCTGATATCTGATGCACATTGGGACAGGAATTTGTCCTTTAAAATCACCTGTCCCTCATAAGAGTCTAAATCCAGATTGGTAAACTTTTGGAGGACCTCTTTTAGCCTTTCCAGAAAGGCAAAGGGGTTCTCGCTGGGCTCCTGAGTTATTGCTGAGACCTGGGCATAGCTGATTACTTTTTGTTGGGTTGCTTTCAGTCTTGCCTTCACACAAATTAGAAAATGATCCCTTTCCCAGATGTGCTCAGGGTCATTATAATTCCAATTAGGATTGGAGGAGGGGACTGCAGTTTCCTCTACTGGGTATCTATCACTGGACATGTGAAGCACCATTGCATACCTTTGGGCTTCCTTTAAGACCCTAGTATGTTCAGGGTCCTATAACGTTTGACTAAACATGACCATGATGTCCTTCCACATCAAGTCAAAGGCCAAGGTAATATGTTGGAACATATCTATATATCTGCCTGGGTCATCTCTATAGCTTCCCAGGTCTTGTTTGATCTGTCTTAGTTCTAAGAGGGAGAAGGGATTATGGACCCAGGTTGGTCCAAATTCTCCTCCAGTTTCAACTAAGGGACATACTCGAGCTGCTTTTGTGGAGGGGGTACTCCCGGATATGGGGAGCACATTTGGATACAAGGAAGAAGCATCAGACAACTCGGGAGCAGTAGGAGGTGAGCCTTCACGGGGCGGGCGAGGGGGGGGGGTTCCTTCTCTTGGTTGCCTGTGTCTAACACCATTTGCCTAGTAAGCTCACTTGAAGGGCATACAACAATCCCATACTTAAGACAGAGTTCCTTCATATCTGTTAGTTGGAAGAAAATTTGGACATAGGGATCCCCTCTGTCCATTTGGCTTGTCTTTTGCAGAATAATTCTAGCTTCAGAATGGTATTGTATTTAAACTCCCATCCTCAGGCCAGTGTTCCTCGTCCCCCAGTGGATACTGTGGCCACGCAGTGGCACAAAAGAATTTTAAGTGACTCTTCCTCAGAGTTAGAGGATTGAATAGCTTCCAGTTATCAAGGATGCATCTCAAAGGCATCTGCCTGGAAGTGGATTGGTTATTTCCCATCTGAAAGACAGTGGTGACAGGGAGGAAAAGAAAAAAAAAAAGAAAACTAATAGGCCTCCTTCAATTCTCATGGGTGCACTTCCTTAGGGGTGCGTCTTTCTGAAGCTTATCCTACCCAGTACTGTTGCAACCTGAAAGCCAGGCAGCCCCAGGTCAGGGTGCAGATCCCCAGGCAGGCTGAGGTGTGAAAGCTTCCTAGAGATCGAATCCCCAGGCAGGTCAAGGCGTGACGACCTCCTGGGACCCCTGGACTGATGGATCCCTGAACAGGTTGAGTTGTGACAACCTTTTGAGGACCAGATCCCTAGGCAGGTCAAGGCAGGTTGACCTCCTGGGACCCCTGGACTGGAGTTGGGTATCCCCAAGATCTCCAGTGTGACCAGTGCTAGGTAGGACTAAAGGGTTCAATATTATACAGTATTTCCCTCCCAAGGCCAGCTATTTTCTGCTTGTCTCTCCAGAAGATTGTAGAGGCAACATTGTGGACCCAGATGGGGCTGAGGAAAGGAGCATGAAACAGGAGGGAAGGAGGCAGAGCACAATCTTTGAAAGAATGATATAGCACAAGGGGGTTCAGTTCAGTTCAGTTCAATTCAGTCCCTCAGTCGTGTCCAACCGCATGAATCGCAGCATGCCAGACCTTCCTGTCCATCACCAAATCCCGGAGTTTAACCAAATTCATGTCCATCAAGTCGGTGATGCCATCCAGTCATCTAATCCTTTGTCGTCCCCTTCTCCTCCTGCCCCCAATCCCTCCCAGGGTCTTTTCCAATGAGTCAATTCTTCGCAGGAGGTGGCCAAAGTATTGGAGTTTCAGCTTCAGCATCAGTCCTTCCAATGAACACCAGGACTGATCTCCTTTAGAATGGACTGGTTGGATCTCCTTGCTGTCCAAGGGACTCTCAAGAGTCTTCTCCAACACCACAGTTCAAAAGCATCAATTCTTTGGTGTGCAGCTTTCTTCACAGTCCAACTCTCACATCCATACATGACCACAGGAAAAATCATAGCCTTGACTAGACAGACCTTTGTTGGCAAAGTAATGTCTCCGCTTTTGAAATATGCTATCCAGGTTGGTCATAACTTTCCTTCTAAGGAGTAAGCGTCTTTTAATTTCACGGCTGCAATCACCATTTGCAGTGATTTTGGAGCCCAAAAAATAAAGTCTGACACTGTTTCTACTGTTTCCCCATCTACTTGCCATGAAGTGATGGGACCAGAGGCCATGATCTTCGTTTTCTGAATGTTGAGCTTTAAGCCAACTTTTTCACTCTCCTCTTTCACTTTCATCAAGAGCCTTTTTAGATGCTCTTCACTTTCTGCCATAAGGGTGGTGTCATCTGCATATCTGAGGTTATTGATATTTCTCCTGGCAACCTTGATTCCAGCTTGTGCTTCCTCAAGCCCAGCGTTTCTCATGATGTACTCTGTATAGAAGTTAAATAAGCAGGGTGACAATATACAGCTTTGATGTACTCCTTTTCCTATTTGGAACCAGTCTGCCACACAAGGGCATAACATAAACCAATTAAAATCAGTTGGGTCCAAGATGGCAAGTCAAATTCAAGTAAATCTTAATCCCCAATCTATAAGCCAACAGACACACCCAGGGATGGCATGACAGCTCTAAGGCACTGTCAAAAGACAGAGGAGTGGGTGGTTCCCGAATGATTGGGATGATCCTGCCACTCAGCATATGAATTCACCCCACTGGCAAAGCCTAGCCAGGCCATAGAATGTGGCTTGGCTAGGTTTTGCCACATTCCTTGCCGTCAGAAATGGTCCACACCCTGAAGAGTGGCTTCTCTCTGAATCCTAACAAATCCACCTCTTACTTATCATCTTGTCTCTCAATGAATTTTTGCAAGAGACATCAGAGACTGAGCTTCATTAGGTCCTGAAGCCAGGCATCCTGGGTTTTGGCCGGGCTCAAGTCCTGGGAGAGAGCCGAAGGACAGGAGGAAAAAGCAGTGGGGAAAATGTGCCAAGGAATCCCCTTCATAGCCTGCTGGAAAATCTGCTAAATTCCTGACATGTGCTCACAGTTTTCATTGGCCTGATTCTTGGCACAGAGAAGAGTAAGGACAGAAGAACCCCCACCGGCTTGGGTAGCAGCTACTGGGGCCCAGCAGATAGTGCCTTTGGGACATACCCAAGAGTAGCCTCTCCAGAGTCCCCTAATTGCACCCACTGCCGCCCACCTGTTTGCGGTGGTGTGTGTGTGTGGGGGTGGTTCAAGGAAACAAGAAATGAGAGATCGTAAAGGAATTAAGATTTTGTTGGGCATATCCCTCCAGCCATAGGATTGAGGACCTCCTACCTTAACCGGAGGTCTTCTGGAATCTGAGGCTGAGCTGCGTGAGCTTTCTGCTGAGTTTGTTTTTCACTGTCCTGATTGCCAGCATGATGGGCTTCTTGTCAGTTCCCTTGCGCTGGGTTTTCTTCACGTTCTGCTTCTACCGTGGGAGCTTTCGCTGAGTAGGGCTCCTGCTATGCTTGGCCTCCTCCTTGCAGGGGCCACGCTGAGGTTTTTCAGCCAGGTTAAACCCAAGTCATGGCACCATAGATGTCAGGCAAGCGTATGCTTCTCGGTTCTGTCTTGTCACAACAAAGATTTGGAGCGACAGACATTAAAGCCCTCTGTACATCACAGCTCTTGGGTCTTGGACAAACTGTGTTATAGCTCTTAGACAAATCGGTGTCACAGCTCTATTTTATTTAAAAGATAGCAGGCGAATCCATCCTTGAAGTGTGAGGGCATGCCAACCCAAAGACGTGAAGAGGGAAGAGAAGCGCGCCCTTTGGCTCCTCTTTTTATGTTTTCCCCTCCCCCTGGGCCTGCCCTATGCAAATTGGGCTAGCCAGGAGTGCTGTTTGTTCTACCTGAAGCCTCACTCCAGTCCTCGGACCTCCCTTTGATCTTTCTTTGTTCTATTTTCCTGGGCTTTTCCCTTCCTTGTCTTTTAGCCACCACCATTTTGGACTCTTGCTTCCTATTCTAACTACCTAACAAAATTGTCTGAAAGCAACTGTCAACAAGCTCTAAGCTTTTACATACACATTTATTCAGAATTTCACATTCAGGACTTTATCCTAAGGAAATGATGTGCTATGCTGTGCTAAGTCACTTCAGTCATATCCAGCTCTCTGCAATCCCATGAACTGTAGCCTGCCAGGCTCCTCTGTGCATGGGATTCTCCAGGCAAGAATACTGGAGTGGGTTGCCATGCCCTCCTCCAGGGATCTTCCTGATGTAGGAATCGAACTCTCATCTTTTAGGTATCCTGCACTGGCAGACAGATTCTTTACCACTAGCACCCCGTGGGAATGGATGTGTACAAAAATTGGCTAAAAGAATGTTCATATTACCAGTATTCAGTTCAGCTCAGCTCAGCTTAGTCGCTCAGTCATGTCCAACTCTTTTCAACCCATTAACCGCAGCACACCAGGCCTCCCTGTCCACCACCACCACCTGGAGTCCACCCAAATCCATGTCCAATGAGTTGGTGATGCCATCCAACCATCTCATCCTCTGTTGTCCCCTTCTCCTCCTGCCCGCAATCTTTCCCAGCATCAGGGTCTTTTCCAATGAGTCAGCTCTTCACGTCAGGTGGCCAAAGTATTGGAGTTTCAGCTTCAACATCAGTCCTACCAATGAACACCCAGGACTGATCTCCTTTCGAATGGACTGGTTGGATCTCCTTGAAATCCATCCTTGAAGTGTGAGGGCATGCCAACCCAAAGACGTGAAGAGGGAAGAGAAGCGCGCCCTTTGGCTCCTCTTTTTATGTTTTCCCCTCCCCCTGGGCCTGCCCTATGCAAATTGGGCTAGCCAGGAGTGCTGTTTGTTCTACCTGAAGTCCTCACTCCAGTCCTCGGACCTCCCTTTGATCTTTCTTTGTTCTATTTTCCTGGGCTTTTCCCTTCCTTGTCTTTTAGCCACCACCATTTTGGACTCTTGCTTCCTATTCTAACTACCTAACAAAATTGTCTGAAAGCAACTGTCAACAAGCTCTAAGCTTTTACATACACATTTATTCAGAATTTCACATTCAGGACTTTATCCTAAGGAAATGATGTGCTATGCTGTGCTAAGTCACTTCAGTCATATCCAGCTCTCTGCAATCCCATGAACTGTAGCCTGCCAGGCTCCTCTGTGCATGGGATTCTCCAGGCAAGAATACTGGAGTGGGTTGCCATGCCCTCCTCCAGGGATCTTCCTGATGTAGGAATCGAACTCTCATCTTTTAGGTATCCTGCACTGGCAGACAGATTCTTTACCACTAGCACCCCGTGGGAATGGATGTGTACAAAAATTGGCTAAAAGAATGTTCATATTACCAGTATTCAGTTCAGCTCAGCTCAGCTTAGTCGCTCAGTCATGTCCAACTCTTTTCAACCCATTAACCGCAGCACACCAGGCCTCCCTGTCCACCACCACCACCTGGAGTCCACCCAAATCCATGTCCAATGAGTTGGTGATGCCATCCAACCATCTCATCCTCTGTTGTCCCCTTCTCCTCCTGCCCGCAATCTTTCCCAGCATCAGGGTCTTTTCCAATGAGTCAGCTCTTCACGTCAGGTGGCCAAAGTATTGGAGTTTCAGCTTCAACATCAGTCCTACCAATGAACACCCAGGACTGATCTCCTTTCGAATGGACTGGTTGGATCTCCTTGAAGTCCAAGGGACTCTCAAGAGTCTTCTCCAACACCACAGTTCAAAAGCATAATTCTTTGGCACTCAGTTTCTTTATAGTCCAACTTTCACATCCATACATGACTACTGGAAAAACCATAGCCTTGACTAGACAAACCTTTGTTGGCAAAGTAATGTCTCTGCTTTTTAATGTGCTGTCTAGGTTGGTCATAACTTTCCTTCCAAGGAGTAAGCATCTTTTAATTTCATGGCAGCAATCACCATCTGCAGTGATTTTGGAGTCCAAAAAAATAAAGTCTGACACTATTTACACTGTTTCCCCGTCTATTTGCCATGAAGTGATGGGACCAGATGCCATGATCTTCATTTTCTGAATGTTGAGCTTTAAGCCAACTTTTTCACTCTCCTCTCTCACTTTCATCAAGAGGCTCTTTAGTTCTTCTTCACTTTCTGCCATAAGTGTGGTGTCATCTGCATATCTGAGGTTATTGATATTTCTCCCAGCAATCTTGATTCCAGCTGTGCTTCTTCCAGCCCAGAGTTTCTCATAATGTACTCTGCATATAAATTAAATAAGCAGGGTGACAATATACAGCCTTGACGTACTCCTTTTCCTATTTGGAACCAGTCTGTTGTTCCATGTCCAGTTCTAACTGTTGCTTCCTGACCTGAATACAGGTTTCTCAAGAGGCAGTATTTATAATGGGAAATATTGGAAACAACCTAAATGTTCAATAGGATATTTAATAGTAAGATGCCCAGTCATTTTTAAATGTTACAGAGAGGTACTTGTTGATATAGAAATATGCTCTTTCCACAGACATAGAGAACAGGCTGTGGACCCAGTGGGGGAAGGAGAGGGATTGATGAATTGAAAGAGTAACATGGAAACATATACATTACCATATGTAAACTAGATAACCAGGGAGAATTTCCTTTATGAAGCAAGGAGTGCAAACCCAGTGCTCTGTGACAACCTAGAGAGATGTGGTGGGGTGGGAGGTGTGAGGGAGTTTCAAGAGGGAGGGGCATATGGCTGATTCATATGCATGGCAGAAACTAACACAATTTTGTAAAACAATTATCCTCCAATAAATTTTTTAAAAAATATGCTCTCTCTATATTAAGAAGGAATGACAGAATGTATATAATGTAATTCCAACTTTAATTTTAAAATGTAATGAATAGATTTTGACAACATCAAGATAATTAAGCAGAATAAAGAACAAGAGAGAACCCACATCTCTTTTATCTACTGCATTGGCAGGCAAGTTCTTTACCAGTAGCACCACCTGGGAAGCCCAAGAGACTATACACTTTACTGTTAATTGGTTAGGGCTTCCCTGGTGGCTCACTCAGCTGGTAAAGAATCTGCCTGCAATGCGGGAGCTGCTGCTGCTGCTAAGTCGCATCAGTCGTGTCCGACTCTGAGCGACCCCATAGACAGCAGCCCACCAGGCTCTCCCGTCCCTGGGATTCTCCAGGCAAGAACACTGGAGTGGGTTGCCAGTTCCTTCTCCAGAGCTGGGTTCAATCCCTGAGTTGAGAAGATCCCCTGGAGAAGGGAACAGCTACTCACTCCAGTATTCTGGCCTGGAAAACTCCATGGACTGTATAGTCCACGGGGTCACAAAGTTAATTGGTTATTTCTATGTGGTCGAACAACAGGTTTTCTTCTTCCATGTTCTTAATTGTATCAGTTTGGTTTTCTGTATATGTATTATTTTCACAACTTGCAAAACTCTTAGCTATTATTTGAGGGCCTGTCTTCAGGTAATCTTTTTGGATATCCAAGCACTCATTTATCATTTATGTCCCCTAGGACATAAACGTCACAGACATCTCTGTCTATGTCTATATTTTTTCTATAAGAGTCTCAGCCACTTCACATCAGAGTATGTCCTAAAGAGCCATGAATTTTCCAGCATCACAAGGCTGGGTGCTCACTAACATGATCCCTAACAGAGTGAATGTTTGGCAGCAGTGAAAGGCACAAAGGCTGCAGATAAAAAAAGATGAAGCCAATGGCTGATGAAAGTGTTATATTTAGTTTACTCTTTGGTTTTCAGTTCTACTTCTTTAGTTCTCCCACTACCTCTAGGAGAACTTTTTCTATTATTCTATCTTTTAAATTTAATGTATTCTAGCTCTTTAAACTTTTTATATTATCCTTACCATAGGAAAATATCATGGCCAATATTTCAGTTCTCCTTTTCCAAAGGGGAAAAAATCATGGAATATTTAAGAATCATTTGATATAGCCAGTCTGCTCTGCCCATAAGATTCTCCAGGCAAGAATACTGGAGTGGGTTGCCATGTCCTCCTCCAGGGAATCTTCCCAACCCAGGGATTGAACCTGCATTATGTCTCCTGCATTGGCAGGTGGGAAGCACCCACTAGCACCACCTGGGAAGCCCATATTAAAACCTTGCTGACCTACAACATTGACAACATATTTTGTAGCTGATATCACCATAAACTCTCACAGGAAGGTGGTTTCCACTCCAAAAACACACTTAGAGCCTAACTGGGTGGCAGATTTAGAGGACATAAAGAGCTGAGTCAGCCTGGTAGACTTGTCCTGGGAGAATAATTACTAACTGATAGGCAACCTGCAGGAAAAACAACTGGGGTGGAAACCATTATTTTGCATGGGACCTAATCTCAGGAGAAACAGAGTTAAGCATGGTGATATAGAGTTCTATTCCTAATGGGATCCAGGGCCAATACCTGCCAAGACACATACTAACTCAAATCAAAATCTGAGGATAAAACTGCCCATCGTGAAGCTTTCTTCCTAAAGGAACTGTGGTCCAGAATTGTTTCTTTCAAAAATACTTGAAAATGTGACTCAGTGTTCCCCACTTTTCTTCACCCCATTCCATGACATATCTCAGAAAAGAGAAGTGGAATCTTTACTTTCCACTTCAGATGGATACAGTTAACTTCTAACAGGACTGTTTACAATGACCAAAGGTGTTCCTCCCCGTGCATGACCAGTGAAGTCTTCAGCCAGGTTCTCAAATTTTAGTGAAGATGAGATTTACCTGAGCAGCTACATTTCGTTATTTAATGCTGTGAGACAAATCACCTATGAGACAAGAATTCAGAGGAGGCTTGGCTGGCAATTCTGACTCGAGTCCCTCAAAGGGTTCAGGCAGACGTCCACTGGGGCTGCTATTATTGGAAGGCCCAATGGCACCCCACTCTAGTACTCTTGCCTGGAAAATCCAATGGATGGAGGAGCCTGGTAGGCTGCAGGCCATGGGGTCGCTAAGAGTCGGACACGACTGAGTGACTTCACTTTCACCTTTCACTTTTATGCATTGGAGATGGAAATGGCAACCCACTCCATTGTTCTTGCCTGGAGAATCCCAGGGATGGCAGAGCCTGGTGGGCTGCCATCTATGGGGTCACACAGAGTCGGACACGACTGAAGTGACTTAGCAGCAGCAGCAGCAGCAGCAACTGGGGACAGAGGCACTACTTCCAAGGTGGTTCACTCACAAGACTAGCAAGTCAGTGCTGTTAGAAAGCCTCAGTTCCTGTCCAGGTGGTCTCGCCCCATGGCTGCTGAGTGACCTCACAGCATGGAGGCTTGCTTCCTCCAGAGGAAGCAGCAAGAGACCAGGCAGAAGCTGCAATGGCTTTTACCACCTGCCCTTAGAAGTCACACGCTGCCCATTTTGTGCTGTTCCTTCCAGCATGTGGGTCAGCCTGACCCAGTGCAGGTGATCCCACGATGCCAGATGACATGAGGCTCATGGGGACAGACCATCTCTAGCCCTTAATCCTGAGCCAGAGGCTGTGATGGGATGAGGCTTGCGGGGTGGGGGTGAGGGTGGGGTGCTGTTTCGGGGGAAGAGATGAGCGTACTCTGCACATGGAGGAATAGGAATTGTGGCCATCACATGGCCTGAACAGAGCAGACGGCCACATCTACATATTTATCCTACCCCACAGACTCTTCTTACAAAGCAACAGATCTCCCGTCACTAGGAGGTGGGTCTATGTTTTATTCCCTTGAACTGAGGGAAGAGAGAAGGGAGGAGGTCACCGCCCCAATCAGTGGGGACATGGATTTGGTCAAAGTAATACTACCTAAATTTCTGAGGCTAGGACATATCAAGAATACAGCTTCTACTGTCTTTCCTTCCCCTCTTTGAGGATAATTGTCCTTGAGACACACAAACTTTATTGTGAAGAAGTCCAGGCCACACAGAGAGGTCATGTGTGGGTGTTCTTGCTGACAGTCCCACCTAGGTGTTCAGCTGACAACCAGCATCAACTACGTGTGAGTGAACAGCAGCTCCAGACACTTCCTGGTCCAACCTGAGTCCTCCATCTGAGTCCCCACACACCAGTGAAGAAGAGACTGGCCACCTGCACTGTGTCCGGAATGAACAACTGAGCCACACAATCCATAAGAGGTAATACCTGGGGATGGTTGCTTTAAGCCAGGCAAATAGTTATCGCATTAGTCATGCATTACCCCCAATTAACTGGGGGTAATGCATGACTAATGCAATAACTTTAAATATACTTGTTATAGATACAAATCTCCAGCTCCCCCTCCAGACCTACTGTATGAGACTTCCTAAGCCAGGAGAAGCCTGGAAAACTGTTGATTTATGAAAAACCTCAGATAACTCTTATCATCAGAGAGAGTGAATTCTGATGGAGTATCTTCCATCACAAGTCTCAGTGGAATAATCTACCTGGTTTTTATCTTTGATTGTCTATGCATTTCATCTGCTTCATGAAAACCACAAGTAGAAGTTGAATCTAAATATGGTTATGGATGAAGTGCTCTTGAATTGCTAACACTCAAATTTTACATTAAATCTTCAGAAGATAGTGCTTGGGGAAGAAATATGGAAAAGATACAAAAGTTTTATAGATTTCCAGGCAAACTATAAAATCCTCTGTTTTAATCTTTAACTACAGTTGTTAAACTACTGGGAAAACAGAGGACTGAAGGCAAAATATGTCATTTTTCTATGGCAACTCTAAATGCACCAATAGGGTATGGAATCTCCAAATTATATTAAGTGGGGAAAAATGAAATGCATAACTATATATATATATATATATATATATATATATATATGGTAAATGCATAAAACTGCCTCTGTAAAGATATACACAAAACTGGTAACAATGGTTGCTTTTGGAAATAACGGATTGCTGGGCTAAGTTCATAAGAAAGACATTTTTCACTGAAGAGTCTTTGTATACTTTGAATTTTATCATGGGATCATGTAATACTTTATAAAAATAGATGAATAAAATGTATTTAACATATCTTTTCTCTTTGAGGACCCTCTTGGGAGTGATTCCAGAACATGAAAGTGTGACCACATTGCTTACAGATTTTTATTTTTTTCTTTTCAGTTTCATAGTGAAAGGAAACTCAAGGTCCATCAGGACCAGGGATCCTAATAGATTGAAACCTAGCCACATTATAGGATTGATAGCTCTATCCTCAAATCTTACTGAGTCTCTCAGGTATCACTGCCTAACCTCTATTTCTGACACAGCACAGCCCTTAAACTTTGTGCAAATAGACACTTGTGCTGGGCCTTGCTCAGAAAACCCTGCTCTGGCTCTGCCCTGGCTTCACCCATCCCATTCACTAAAGAGCTGTGGCCAAGGGAACATGTCCACCAGGGCCCACATTCTATGTATTTAAGAAAATCTAACATTTGTTTCTGTAAAGAATATACTAGGAAATTATTAGAGAAATGCAAATCAAAACTACAGTGAGGGATCACCTCCCACTAGTCAGAATGATCATCATCAAAAAATCTACAAACAGTAAACACTGGAGAGGGTGTGGAGAAAACGGAACCCTCCCATACTGTTGGTGGGAATGTAACAGATACAGCCACTATGCAGAACAGTACGAGATTCCTTAAAAAACAAACTAGGAATAAATCTACTATATGACCCAGCAACCTCACTACTGGGCATATATCCTGAGAAAACCATAGTTGAAAAAGACACATGTACTTCACTGTTCATAGCAGTACTATTTACAACACCCTGAACATAGAAGCAACCTAGATGTCCATTGACAGATCAATGAATAAAGAATATATGATACATATATACCATGGAATATTCAGTTCAGTTCAGTTCAGTCGCTCAGTCATGTCCAACTCTATGAGACCATATGGACAACAGCACACCAGGCTTCCAACTGGACTATTACTCAACCATAAAAAGAATATTTGAGTCAGTTTTAGTGAGGTAGATGAACCTAGAGCTTATTAAATGGAGTGAAGTAAATCAGAAAGAGAAAAACAAATATAGTATATTAACCTAACCATAGGTCAAATATAGTACATGACCTAAATCAAATCCCTTATGATTATACAGTGGAAGTGAAAAATAGATTCAAGGGATTAGATTTGATAGAGTGCCTGATGAACTATGGATAGAGGTTTGTGACATTGTACAGGAGGCAATGATCAAGACCATCCCCAAGAAAAAGAAATGCAAAAGGCAGAATGGTGGTCTAAAGAGGCCTTACAAATAGCTGTGAAATGAAGGGAAGTGAAAGGCAAAGGAGAAAAGGAAAGATATACCCATTAGAATGCAGAGTTCCAAAGAATAGCAAGGAGAGATAAGAAAGTCTTCCTCAGGGATCAGTGCAAAGAAATAGAGGAAAAAAATAAAATGAGAAAGACTAGAGATCAACATTTCAAGAAAAGATGGGCACAATAAAGGACAGAAATGGTATGGAACTAACAGAAGCAGAAGATATTAAAAAGAGGTGGCAAGAATACACAGAAGAATAATACAGAAAAGATCTTCAGTGGCGCCTAAGATGGCAGAGGAATAGGACGGAGAGACCACTTTCTCCTGCACAAATTCATCAAAAGAACATCTCAACGCTGAGTAAATTCTACACGGCAACTTCTGAATGCGAGCAGAGGACATCAGGCATCCAGAAAAGTAGAACATTGTCTTCAAAAACAGGGCGGAAATTGGACACTGAAGAGGCCAGCAAACAGGAAGCTGAACAGCGGGAACTGCCATGGAAGTTACTCCACACTGCCTACAACACCAGAAAAAGTCCCAGAAATATCGTTACTATTTTTTCGACCGTTCTCTTTTTTCTTTATTATTTTTTATTATTATTTTTTTGGTAGACATTTTTGTTTGATTGTTTTTTATTCCTTTTTTTTTCTTCTCCTTTTTTTTAAATATCCAAGTCCTCATTACTCTTTTAAAATTAATTTTTTTAACCTACTATCACTTTTCAAAAAAT
>SJXQ01004603.1:0-50029 GCA_006408695.1 Aepyceros melampus | reverse complement strand
CATGTACACTCGTGGCTGATTCATGTCGATGTGTAGCAAAACAAATACAGTGTTGTAAAGCAAAACAAACTAAAAAAATTAAAATTAATTAAAAAAAATTGAGAACAATATTGTTTATATCTACAAAAATAATTTGTTGAAATTTTCATAGGATTTTGGTTAAATTTATCTATCAACTTTGGAGATTGGACATATTATTGTGTTAAAACTTCCAGTCCATGAGCATAGCATGTCTCTCTCTATATTAAGATAATCATTTATCTGCAAATACTGATATTTTTGTTCCTGATCTATATACTTTTAAAATTTCTATTTTTTTAAATTGCTTCACTAAAATTTCCAGCACTGTGTTGTAAAGAAGTGATGAGTGTGGATATTCTTGTTGTATTTCTGATTGTATGGTGAAAGTATTCAGTATTTCACCTTTACATGTAATTTTAGCTTAAAGGAGAATAACATTAATGGTATGCCCTGTGGAAATAAAATAAAGTGGTGTGGTAATAGAAGTGTACAGGCTATTATAGGGCACAACATACTCCTTGTTGCTATTTTTACTTGCATTAGAAGTCTAGAGGTTGACATCATTATATTCATATCATAAACACTTATCATATGTTGAGTTGAGCATTAAGGGTAAAGAATGAAAACTCCAGTGGAAAGAAAATGTGTATGCCCTATGATTCAGACCAGAAAGCTTCCTTTCTTAATTTTATAAAATTTTTCTAGACTCAGCATTGTTTAATGTTTAAAGAGCACCCAAGATTTTGAGCTTGATTTATTGGCAGTTATAGAACATGAAAATAAATCACAATTCTGAGCAATCAGACTAATACATCATATTTACAAATTATTTCTTGAGAATCTGTACACTTGGGTACTTATCTTGTAAGGAACAAAATAGTTTTTTTTTTTCTTAAAATTTCTAGCTGTCAACCTACAAATTTCTAAATAAGTTAATAAATTTAAGACACACTGAAAATTGTAATTCAAGATATTGCTGCTGTGCAGTGTCAAGTGTAGTAATTACTAAGTTGAACTCACTCAATTTTCTAATATATTATCTCAGGCTTTAATATACAATAAGAAATTTTCAGAGACAGTATACAGTTGTAGAAGCAGTATATTGATTCTCTGTGATTTACAGCCAGGTAAGCAAAGCTTCTGGTTGTTCTCAACCATGGATATTGCAACTGCAATGGCTTTGATGAACTACCTTGATTTGTGTCTGAAAATGAACATTAGTCAACTTGATGTCACTTTGGTTGGTTCATTAGCTGACAATGGATTTCTACAGGGAACATTTTCATGTGTAATTTACTATTAGCTAACTTGACAAAGATATGTTTGTCAAACAGAAAGTCACAACTACTCAAAACAACTAAAGAAAATTCAATTGCAAAAATACTGGGACTAGAACAGAGATTCAGTGCCTTTTAGGATAATATGCAGAATGACATAATGAAATTAATAATTTCATTCATAACAATTACTTCTTTTCATCTCAGTGGTTGTAAACTAGGAACAAATGAAGCCTTCTTATGAGGAATTATGTACTCTACTTGTAGTAAATTCTTATTCTATTTGAAATTAATTTTTTGAAAAGTACTTTTTCAGATGTTTTATGTTGGAACAAATTTAAACTTATATAAAGGTTGCAGAAAGAACACAGAGTTCTTTTTTATCTTGCACAAAGCATCTGATAATTTAGAGGCATACTACAAGTAGGATGATTCTTTTATAATTTTAAAATATCCCTCTTTTCCTCTAACAATATCATCTTAAATTATTTTGGTCTATTTGGAGTGTAATCATCCTAGTTCTCTTTCATGAACTATTTACATGGGATGCTTTTTATTATATCCCTTTACTTAGTGTGCTTTAACCTCTTGTTTTTGCTGATAACAGGCTAGAGCACACTAGAGGCCTTCCAAGGCAGCACTAGTGGTAAAGAATCTGCCTCCAATACTGGAGATGCAGAATCAATTCATGGTTTGGGAAGATTCCCCTGGATGAGGAAATGGCAACCCACTATAGTGTTCTTGCCGGGGAGTCCCATGGACAGAAGAACCTGGCAGGCTATAGTCTATGGAGTCACAAGGAGTTGGACACGACTGAGTAAGCCTAAGAATAAAAGCACACTAAAGTAAATGATTTAGCCTCTGTTTTCTGCTTATATGGGCCTCTGTAGCAGCTCAGATGGTAAAGAATCTGCCTGCAATGCAGGAGACCTGGGTTTGATCCCTTTTTTGAGCAGATCCCTGGGAGAAGGAAATGGCTAACTACTAAAGTATTCTTGCCTGGAGAATACCATGGACAGAGGAACCTGGTGGGCTAGAATCGGCAGGGTCACAAAGAGTTGGAGACGACTGAGCAACTAACACTTTTACTTTATGTTTATATAGATACTTGAAGTCAGTCAGAGGTTAGAATTTAGTCTTAGATCTTTTCTGTGTATCTTTTTGCCTCCTAGATGCTCAGCAATGTGTCAGAAATTGTCAGAATTACCTGCGGACCTTTCATTCTTCAATCTTTATAATTATTAATTTTGGTCAGCTTGTGTTTTGGTCATCTTGTTATTGTTGTTGCTGGTCTCTTTATTTTATTTATTGAGTTTTAATTTTTTTAATTTAAAAATTAATTTATTTTAATTGGAGGCTAATTGCTTTACAATATTGTGGTTTCTGCCATACCTTGACATGAATCAGCCATGTGTGTACATGTGTTTCCCATTTAAAAAGCATTTTTCCTTTTATAGAGAACTCTTATTTACTGTCTTAACAACTTCTTTATGTAACACATACAGTGTTAATTATATTAATCATGTTGTATAATACATCCCTAGTACTGATTTATCTTATAACTGGAAGTTTGTACCTTTCAATACTTTTATCCAATTTTCCCCTCCTCCCATTCCCTACTGCTCCCTACCTCTAATAACTACAAATCCGGTCTGTTTTTCTATGCATTTCTTTTTTTTTTGAAGTATAATTGCCTACAACACAATGCAAGTTCTTGGTGCACAACATTTGATATTTCTACACTTTACAAAACCATCACTACAAAAAGCTAGTTAGTACCATTGTCACACAAAATTAGTAACTTTCATTGATTATATTACATTGTAATTTCATCCTTATTGCTCATTTACTTATAGATGGGTGTTTGTACCCCTTAACTTTCCTCATCCATTTCACTCATTTGCCTATTCCTTCTCCTTTGGCATCCACCTATTTGTTCTCTGTATCTGTGACTCTGATATTTATGTTCTCTGTGACTGTTTCTCTTTTCTTATATTTGTTAATTTGTTTTTTTATTTCAAATATAAGTATAATCAGATGGTATTTGTCTTTCTCTGTTTGACTTATTTCACATTGTATAATCTCCTCTAGATTCATCCCTGTTTTCACAAATAGCAAGATTTCATTCTTTTCTATGGATAAATAATATTCCATTGTGTGTGTGTATGTACAAATACATACACATACATACACATACCCCACATCTTATTTATCTATTCATCATCTGTCTGTGGACACTTAGGTTGCTTCCATAACTTAGCTATTGTGAATAAGACTGCAATGAGCATCAGAGTGTGTGTGTCTATTTAAATTAGTGTTTTGTTTATTTTTATTTTTTGGAGAAATATCCAAAAGTAAGATTGCTGGATTACATGGGAGTTCTATTTTTAATATTTTTCAGAATCCCCATACTATGTTTCATAAGTGACTATACCAATTTACATTCCTACCAAAGAGCACAAGGGTTTCCTTTTTCCACATCCTCACCAACACTTATTATTTATTGTATTTTTGATAATAACCATTCTGACTGGTGTAAGGTGATAGCTCATTGAGGTTTTGATTTGTATTTCCCTGATGATTAGTGATGCTGAACATCTTTTTATGGGTCTGTTGGCCATCTGTATGTTTTCCTTGGAAAAATGCTTATTCAGGTCCTCTGCCCATTTTTTTAAAATGAGGTTATGTTTTTGCTCTTGAGTTGTATGACCTCTTTGTATATTTTGGATATTACACCTTGTGAGATACATGATTTACAAGTATTTTCTCCCATGCAGTAGGTTGCCTTTTCTTTGTTGATGTCATTTTCTATGCAGATTTTTATTTTGATTATTTTTTACAAATAACAGGAGGATAGGCTGTATGTTCAGAGTGGCTTTGAGTCAGATCAGCTAAGAGAAATCATGAGAGTGGAACTTTTTAGTGAGAAAAAGATCCAACATCAAAAAATTACAACATCAGATGGTTGCAATTCTTTGGGAGTGGGGCATTTGTGGACCTCCAAATATGTTTTGCCTCCTCCAGTGGCTGCTAGGCTGCTTTATTTATACTACCTTGGTTGCAAAGACTGTTTCACACATGCATCAAATTAGAAAGAGGGAGGAAAAAGGACAGTGTAAATAGTGTAACAATGCTCATTGTTTTTACTGAAATTTGGCTAGTTTTCTTACATAAGTACTATTCAGGGTGTTATAATGTGTAATTCATTTTCACTATTTTGAAAAAGTTGATTTTGAAAGTTTTGGCAATATGTTCACTGTTTTTATACAGGAGTATTTATATAAGGTTCTTATTAGGCAATTCTGATAACACTCCCTCCTAATTGTACTTTACAAGAAAATTTAACATAATTTATCCTCAAAATGTTTATTATATGTCTCCTATATTAGAGATAATATTTTAATTAATAAAGTTAAAAGCAAGCTGAGACATGAATTCCTGATAGTTAAAGATTCAGTTCAGTTCAGTTCAGTCGCTCAGTTGTGTCTGACTCTTTGTGACCCCATGAATTGCAGCACGTCAGGCCTCCCTGTTGATCACCAACTCCCGGAGTTTACCCAAATTCATGTCCATCGAGTCAGTGATGCCATCCAGCCATCTCATCCTCTGTCATCCCCTTCTCCTTCTGCCCCCAATCCCTCCCAGCATCAGTCATTTACAATTAGTCACCTCTTTGCATAAGGTGGCCAAAGTATTGGAGTTTCAGCTTCGGCATCAGTCCTTCCAATGAACACCCAGGACTGACCTCCCTTAGGATGGATTGAGTAGTAATTGGGGCTTCTTTGGTGACTCAGTGTTATAAAGAATCCACCGCCAATGCAGTTTATGCAGGTTCAATCTCTGTGTTGGGAAGATCCCCTGGAGAAGAAAACAGAAACCCACTACATTATTCTTGCCTGGAAAATAAATCCCATGGACAGGTGGGAGGCTACAGCCCATGGGGTCACAAAAGAGTCAGACATGACTTTGTGACTAAACAATAACAAAGTGGCAATTGAGTTTCTTATAAAATGCTAAATGCGTTATTCATTACCCTCACTGAAATCAAATAATTACTCTATAGGGTATTTTTATCATTTCCCTTATCTGTGTAAGGAGGTTCAAGTTTAGTGATTTGGCCAAGCTGTTATAGTAGCTTTGGGGCCAAGACACAGCTAAGTGCAAAGATCAGTACTCTTTAAAATGTTATATAATAGGAAAAGCTTCAAATGCATACATTGTTTAATTAACAAACATTTATAGTTCATAAGCTGCTTTGATAAGGATTTTCTTGAAAAAATTTACTAAGGGATATACTAGATCAGGTAAAATGTTAAAATTCTCATTAGATAGCTCTTAATAGTGTTACACTAGACATATGTCAAACTATTATCCTCCTGATCATTCAAAACATGACTTTAAAGTCTGACCTAAAATAATTTCCTTCATAAACAGGGAAAGATCAAATTTACCTTCTATAATTTAACCAGGGAATAAAGGTGCATAACCTTCATAATCTCCCTTCTAATCTTAACAAGGAAGACTGGAAACTTCATTTTCTTAATTTCAATTTTCTTGAAAATTTTCATTTGCTAGTGTTTTATTTTATATATATTGTTTTAAATTTGTTTTCTGTTTCTTAATATCAGTTTTAATATAAAGAGTCATACATTTAAAGCTATTTATGCATAGCCATATTTCAAAAATACTTATGCCTTTCATGATACATGATAGGTATCAAAAATATCAAAATAGTGGTATCTTTGGGAGGTGAGAAGAGTCCAAGGAAGTGGCACATGAGAACTTTCTGAGATGCTAAAAATACTTTGCATTTTGACAGGTGACAATTATATAAAGAATCACATGTAAAAGTCAATCTCAATAAATTTAAGATCCATGCATTTCATTGTATAGTATTCCAGGATATTTTTAATGAAATGAACAGAAATAATTTGTTTTATGTGTAAAACAATAATTTTCCTCTGTCCCTTTTTGTAAAAGTTTGAAACATTATTTTGAAATTGCCATCATTCTTTAAATGTCATATATTATTTTAGCATAAATACTGATTTAAAATACATTGTGTGTTTCAACTTGGTACTTTAAGATAGGATTCTGATTTAATTCCCATAAATATACAAAGTAGTTTGAATGAATCATAACTTTAAATGATGTCAGATGTATATAGGATCTTGAAATAACTTGGTCCAAATTTCCTGGAAAAACTTTTAAGTTACTGAGAAAGCAACCACCAAATAGACGTTGGATTTAGTTCTTTCCAGATTACAGAAAATAACAGTGCTGGGAAGCTAACTTTATTTTGATCATGGTCTTCACACTCTAATACTTCGTATATTTATTGTCTTTCTCAGTAGAAATATAGTCTGTTAATGACTAAGTAAAAATACAGATCTTCCATGTTGGGAATTTATGAATATAATTTAATCATCCCGGATGAGTCTAAATAACTTTTGCATAAAATAACTACTAGGTCATCAAACCCTTAAATATTCCTTTGGAATCACCTTATTAATCACAATCCTTAGCCAGTGGGCCAGATATGACAACAATGAAAACAGAAAACTCAAGGAATATAGTAAGGCAATAAATTCACATTTGTGGTTTACTGACACTGTCACCATCCACCTAGGTGAATTTCCTGGAAATGCTCTCAGAGCAGTAAAATTAGTGGACACATCTGTATAGCAGGACGTTAGATCCCAGGTTGGTCCATGTAAATAAATAAACTTTATACAAAACTTTTAGGTAAAACCTTAAGTTAGCTAATTTCCACATGTCCTTTTTTATCTAGTGAACTTAAAAATGGCTCATCTAAGTGTCTGCCCTCTCTTGAACTATCATCCACATTCTTCTTTCCCTTCTTTTGTGCTAATCCATTTCCTTAAGTGATACCTATCCCTTTCAAGTTCTTTCCATTAAATCCTCTGCAACAATAGAAAGTTTTTTTCTTGTTTTGGATTCATTAATTTTTCAAACGTTTAAAAAATTCTATCCACATTAAGTATCATATTTTCCATCATTAGCAGTTTAAACACTAATATAATTTAGAAAAAATCATGAGCAGTTCTTATCCTAACCACATAAGTTCTGTTGTATTATTCCATATATATGCTGCCTATTTCCCAGAAAATAGATATAATGATCTTGTTGTGAGTTGTATAAAAAGCAATTATTAATAGAAGGCTATTTCTTAGGAGTTTGAAAAAACTTTTTATTAATTATTTTTTACTGAATATTTTATTACTCACCTTAATTAAAAATTAACTCTCAGTTGGAAAGAAAGGGATATATATTCTGTGTCTTCCAAATCACAAATATTTATTTTTTAGCAACGAGTAACTCATTTTAATAATCTTAAACACTTCCTATTTTATCTACTCCCACTAATCTTTCCACATTCATTAAGGACATTTGACCTGACTCTCATTCCTATTAAATGTATTTCACCATCTTGCATATTTTCAGAGTCCATGTGGTCAACGTATTCAACACTTTGTTTCATAATTCTGTGACATAAATAGCAATGACATTTCCTCTATTTTAATTGCTTGAAATGCTCACCTCCCGACACTTACTTTTTCCTTCACTTGCATGTTTTGAAGTAACATTAAACTTAAAAAAAAAAAAGAAAGATCAATGGACTTTTGGACTCTGAGGGAGAGGGAGAGGGTGGGAGGATTTGGGAGAATAGCACTGAAACATGCATACTATCATGTAAGAAATGAATCGCCAGTCTATGTTCAATACAGGATACAGGATACTTGGGACTGGTGCACAGGGATGATCCAGAGAGTTGATATGGGGTGGGAGGTGGGGGGTGGGTTCAGGATTGGGAACTCATGTACACCCGAGACAGATTCATGTAAATGTATGGCAAACCAATACAGTATTGTAAAGTAAAATAAAGTAAAAATAAAAATTAAAAACAAACAAACAAACAAACAAAAAGACTAATACAGTATAGCCACTGTGGAAAACCATAATTGGAGGTTCCCTAATAAACTAAATATAGAGCTACCGTATGATCCAAAAATCCCACTTTTGGGCATATAACAGGAGAAAACTGTAATTAAAAAAGATACATGCACTCCAGTGTTCAATGTAGCACTATTTATGGTAACCAGGACATGGAAGCAATGTAAATGTCTATCAGCAGAGGAATATTACTGAGACATAAAACACAATGAATTCATGTCATTTGCAGCACCTTACTACTGCTAAGTCTCTTCAGTCATGTCCAACTCTGTGCGACCCCATAGACAGTAGCCCACCAGGCTCCGCCATCCCTGGGATTCTCCAGGCAAGAACACTGGAGCGGGTTGCCATTTCCTTCTCCAATGTATGAAAGCAAAATGTATGAAAGGTGTACGCAGCACCTTAGATGGACCTAAGAGATTATTATATTAAATGAAGTAAGTCAGACAGACAAAGACAAATATCATGGCAACACTTATAAGTGGAATCAAAGAAAAGGGTACAAATGAGCTTATAGACAACACAAAAATAGAGTTACAGATGTAGAAATCAAGCTTATAGTTACCAAGGAGTAAGAGGGTGAAGGTGCAATTGGGAGATTGGGATTGACACACATACATTACTGTATATAAAATTGATATCTAATAAGAACCTACTGTATAGCACATGAAGCTCTACTTAATATTCTGTAATGGTCTATATGGGAAAAGAATATAATAAAGAGTGGATAATGTGCATGCAAAACTGATTGGCTTTGTATACCTGAAACTAATAGAATATTGTAAATCAACTATACTCCAATAATTATTAATTTAAAAAGAATAGTACAAATAATCCTCATGTGTCATTCATCAAATTCCCCAAATTTTATTTTACTTGAGGAAAGAAATTTTTTATTTATAATGGGATAGCAACTGATAAATACGAAGAAATAATATTAGATCATCACTTCACAAACACTATCAATAATTATTTAGTCAAAATCCACTAATATATGCTATGACTTATGGGTAAAATGTGGATACTCTTGGAAAAGACCCTGATGCTGGGAAAGATTGCATGTAGAAGGAGAAGGGACAACAGAGGACGAGATGGTTGGATGGCATCACTGACTCAGTGGACATGAATTTGAGCAAGCTCCAGGAGATAGTGAAGGATAGGGAAGCCTGACATGCTGCAGTCCACGGGGTCACAAAGAGTCAGATACGACTGAGCAACTGACCAACAATAACGAATTAAAGAACATTATTAGGATAATTGGCAAAACTTGAATGAGTTCTGTAGATTCAGTTCAGTTCAGTCGCTCAGTCGTGTCCGGCTCTATGCGACCCCATGAATCGCAGCACCAAGCCTCCCTGTCCATCATCAACTCCCAGAGTTTACCCCAACTCACTTCCATTGAGTCAGTGATGCCATCCAGCCATCTCATCCTCTGTTGTCCCCTTTTGCTCCTGTCCCCAATCCTTCCCAGCATCAGAGTCTTTTCCAGTGAATCAACTCTTCACATGAGGTGGCCAAAGTACTGGAGTTTCAGCTTCAGCATCATTCCTTCCAAAGAAATCCCAGGGCTGATCTCCTTCAGAATGGACTGGTTGGATCTCCTTGCAGTCCAAGGGACTCAAGGGTCTTCAACACCACACTTCAAAAGCATCAATTCTTTGGTGCTCAGCTTTCTTCACAATCCAACTCTCACATCCATACATGACCACTGGAAAAACTATACCCTTGAGTAGATGGACCTTTGTTGGCAAAGTAATGTCTCTGCTTTTCAATATGCTATCTAGCTTGGTCACAACTTTCCTTCCAAGGAGTAAGGGTCTTTTAATTTCATGTCTGCAATCACCATCTGCAGTGATTTTGGGGCCCCCTAAAATAAAGTCTGACACTGTTTCCACTGTTTCCCCATCTATTTCCCATGAAGTGATGGGACCAGATGCCATGATCTTCTTTTCTGAATGTTGAGTTTTAAGCCAACGTTTTCACTCTCCTCTTTCACTTTCATCAAGAGGCTTTTTAGTTCCTTTTCACTCTCTGCCATAAGGGTGGTATCATCTGCATATCTGAGGTTATTGATATTTCTCCCAGCAATCTTGATTCCAGCTTGTGTTTCTTCCAATCCAGCGTTTCTCATGATGTACTCTGCATAGAAGTTAAATAAGCAGGGTGACAATATACAGCCTTGGCATACTTCTTTTCCTATTTGGAACCAGTCCATTGTTCCATGTCCAGTTCTAATTGTTGCTTCCTGACCTGCATTCAGGTTTCTCAAGAGGCAGGTCAGGTGGTCTGGTATTCCCATCTCTTTCAGAATTTTCCAGTTTATTGTGATCCCCAGAGTCAAGGGCTTTGGCATAGTCAATAAAGCAGAAATAGATGTTTTTCTGGAACTCTCTTGCTTTTTTGATGATCCAGCAGATGTTGGTAATTTGATCTCTGGTTCCTCTGCTTTTTCTAAAACCAGCTTGAACATAAGGAAATTCACAGTTTACATATTGCTTAAGTCTGGCTTGGAGAATTTTGAGCATTACTTTACTAGCGTGTGAGATTAGTCAGAAGTAGTTATCCATGTTACTTTCCTTATTTTTCTTTTTGGTTTATTTATTGTATTTTTAATTTTAAATTAATTAATTTTTTTTTCACTGAAGTATAATTGCTTTATAGAATTGTATTGGTTTCTGCCAAACATCATAACATGGAAACTTACATTACCATATGTAAAATAGATTACCAATGAGAATTTGCTGTATGACTCAGTGAACTCAAACCAGGGCTCTTTAAAAACCTAGAGGGGTGAGATGGGCATGAGATGGGAAGGAGGTTAAAGAGAGAGGGGATATATGTAAACCTACGGCTGTTTCATGTTGTTTTATTTTTAATTGGAAGATAGTTACTGTATGATATTATATTGATTTCTGCCATATATCAACATGAATCAGATACACATCCCTGATTTTTAATATTTTACCAAGTAAGTATAAATTGTAAATGTTGTTTTCTAAACTATTAGAGTAAATATTAAAAAATACTTATTTGTAGTTTAGAACATAAGCTTTTAGGAATTTATAGGAATTAAAAGTAGGATTAAAGATAAATACAAATTTTCTATTGTCTTATCTATACAGTAATAATACAAATCAATAACAGAATTAACATATAATATCAAACATAAACAAAGTTTGCTCCTTTTAGATAGGATAAGATAAAATGAACAAGTAAAAGTCTCAAACCAGTCATGAGTCCATTGTTAGATTTATACAATTTAAAAAATAAAACTAATCTTCTGTTGTTATTTTCATGAGGAAATAAAATGTATCAGCAGTTGGGAAGACAGAACCACTGTGAAGGAAATCTTGAGGTGTTTATAGAAGACAAATTTTGTAATTTCTTATGTAAATAAAACCAGAGTGAATATTCAAAAGACATTGTTGTTGCTCAGTTGCTCAGTCATGTCCAGCTTTTGTGACCACATGGACTGTAGCACACCTCACTTCCCTGTCTTTCACTGTCTCCCAGAGCTTGTTTGAACTCATGCCCATTGAGTCAGTGATGCCATCCAACCATCTCATCCTCAATTGTCCCCTTCTCCTTCTGCCTTCTGTCTTTGCAAGCACCAGGGTCTTTTCCAATGAGTCAGCTCTTTGCATCAGGTGGCCAAAGTATTGGAGCTTCAGCTTCTGCATCAGTCCTTCCAGTGAAAATTCAGGGTTGATTTCCTTTAGGATTGACTGGTTTGATCTCCTTATCAAAATACATTAGAGTTTATAAAACAAACAAACAAATAAAACCTCAGGAATTCAGTTAGAGCTTGTAAAAAGGTTCAAGAATTGCTTGGAAATACATTTTTATTTGTCCTCTACAGTGTTTATGAATCTAAGAATTAAGGTGTCACTGGATGAAACAATGCTAATTTGGGGCACTAGAAGATAAATATATTCAAATTGCTCAAAATTCACTTAGTTCAAAAGTTATTATTGTTGATTCTGTCTCCTAGTACTATCCAAAGATCAATGCAAGTGGGAAAGCAAATTTGTACTGAGATTTAAGAAATTCTGCTACTGCTTTTCTTAAGCTGTAACCATATAGGACATCACATAAAATGAAGCACATAATCAGCTGTCAGTATATATTTACCTTCACTAATCATAAACTGTAGGCAAATTCTGAGCTTGCAAATTTAGACGCTTTATTGTTGTTTTGTGTTAATGATTATTGTTCTTTATTCCCCTTTGGGTTAACATTTTCAAAAACTATAGAGTACAGATGGTAGCAAGTCCTTGCAGAAATGTAATCAGCATATGTGAACATGATGTATTCAAACAAATGATAAAAGAAAATGCTGAGTTACTTTTGTCCTAGATAATAAATTAAAATGCTGTAATATAAATGCATATAGCAAAACAGTCACAATTTTGTTTTATTACTGGAATATCAGTTATGTGTATATAAAATTAAACATTAATTCCCATTAAGAGATTATATTAGATAAAAAGATATATACTAATCTCCATATTCTAACTGATGCCAATATTAATAAAGTAACCTTGTTTAAAAAATTGCAGCACTTTAAACATTATCTTGACATTAACATTCTTTAAGAGTGTATTAATTTATAAAACCATCAAAGTTCCATAAAATTTATATTGTTATGACCGTAGTCAGAACTTCAGTCCTATATAAATTCTGCCCAAATAAGAACACCAATAAGTTTTGAAATAGATTTTTAATTTAAAGTATTTCCAAAATATTTATAAAAATTTTAAAGTATTAATAATCTTCAAATATTTATATAAAATGTTTCACTTTATCCACATTTTTTTTACATAGATATATTCTTGCAAACCAATCCTTGGTTAAGTCTTTAACAACATAAAAAAATACCGATTTAAAGGAAGATGTGGCTGAATAATTATCAAGCTTTCTCCAGAACATTTCAAACATTATAGGAGTAATCAATTCATTTCCAACCACACTTCTTTTTTATATAAAAAGCTGTGGGATTTGGGGAGAGGAAATAGTATCTTCCTGTGACCAACTAGATTGGAATCTCCACTGATATTTTTGAAATATTAGTGCTTCACAATGTTGCTGTAATAGTTTTAACAAGTTTGATTGATAACAAACAAAAAGTCCTTAAATTGAAAATAGCTGCATTTCTTTTTTTTCTTTTTTTTTTTTTACTGCTTTTCAAAGAGTGAACTGTCTGCATTTGAATTACTCATTCTGCTAGCTAAATGTAAAGATTCTTATTACTATCTCAGTCCTATTAAATCCAAACATTTGACACTATAAAATTGTTTGCCTCTCAACATCACTGCTGTGCTTAAAAAAAAAAAAAAAAACTAATTGCCATCTCATGAATGGCAATTCTAAATTCACAAATCTAGACACTTTTCCATCTTTAGTTTGTGCTAAATCTATGGAAAAGACGGAAAAGTGCTTCCCTGGTGGCTCAGAGGTTAAAGCGTCTGCCTCCAATGCGGGAGACCCGGATTTGATCCCTGGGTCGGGAAGATCCCCTGGAGAAGGAAATGGCAACCCACTCCAGTATTCTTGCTTGGAGAATCTCAGGGACTGAGGAGCCTGGTGGGCTGCAGTCCATGGGGTCACAAAGAGTCGGACACGACTGGTTGACTTTACTTACTTACTTACTTACTTTATGGATAATACTTTAGTACTTTCTAGAGTGGCCTCATACACAAATTGGGAAAATTCTCCTTCCTATTCCTGGATGTACCATATTGTTGATTCACCATCAGTAAATTCACAGCCAACAGCACTATAATTTGCATCAGAATAAAACTTTTCTTGATCACATATATTTTCCATAAGGCCCATCACAGTCTTCTCATGCTTATCAGCACTAGATATCATATCAACAATATGCTTGGTGGCATTTTAAGTAGCAAAATGGACAAAAATGCAAAACCAGTTTCTTTAAATAAATCTTGTTTACAGTATGATAACTAAAACAAGAAAACAGAATGTCTCCTCATTCAAGGATGTACCATATTGTTGATTCACCATCAGTAAATTCACAGCCAACAGCACTATAATTTGCATCAGAATAAAACTTTTCTTGATCACATATATTTTCCATAAGGCCCATCACAGTCTTCTCATGCTTATCAGCACTAGATATCATATCAACAATATGCTTGGTGGCATTTTAAGTAGCAAAATGGACAAAAATGCAAAACCAGTTTCTTTAAATAAATCTTGTTTACAGTATGATAACTAAAACAAGAAAACAGAATGTCTCCTCATTCAGCATCAGTTGGGAATATAGAGAGCGAACAATTCAATGTTTCTGCCATTATGATTGTGAATGCTTGCAAAAGTACCTGGAGCATTTATTTGGGGTTTAGACATATATACATACACACACTCACACATACATGCAGAAAGGTAACATAATTATGTAATGAATAGTAACTATGTTATATCTCATAATAAAACAGTGAGTAGGCAGCAGAGGGATATTAAAAGGCACATAAGACTTAGTATAATAATATCTATTGACAATTTAAATGTAAAAGGAATGTAATTGATCTTTTAATGGTAAGCTACTTACTGAAGAAAATTCTTGGAATAAAGAGGCACATATTTTGTTAGTCACATTAATTTTGTTAAAATTTAATAATTAAAATCTAGACTTATCAGTTCAGTTCAGTCACTCAGTCGTGTCCAGCTCTTTGCGACCCCATGAATCGCAGCCTGCCAGGCCTCCCTGTCCATCATCAACTCCCGGAGTTCACTCAAAGTCAAGTCCATCGAATCAGTGATGCCATCCAGCCATCTCATCCTCTGTCGTCCCCTTCTCTTCCTGCCCCCAATCCCTCTCAGCATCAGAGTCTTTTCCAATGAGTCAACTCTTCACGTGAGGTGGCCAAAGTACTGGAGTTTCAGCTTTAGCATAATTTCTTCCAAAGAAATCCCAGGGATGA
The DNA here is from genome assembly GCA_006408695.1 of Aepyceros melampus. NCBI lineage: Eukaryota > Metazoa > Chordata > Mammalia > Artiodactyla > Bovidae > Aepyceros > Aepyceros melampus. The sequence continues at coordinate 34,812 of SJXQ01004603.1, read as the reverse complement.
TCTCCTTCAGAATGGACTGGTTGGATCTCCTTGCAGTCTAAGGAACTCTCAAGAGTCTTCTCCAACACCACAGTTCAAAGGCATCAGTTCTTCTGCGCTCAGCCTTCTTCACAGTCCAACTCTCACATCCATACATGACCACTGGAAAAACCATAGCCTTGACTAGACGGGCTTTAGTTGGCAAAGTAATGTCACCGCTTTTGAATATGCTTGGTCATAACTTTCCTTCCAAGGAGTAAGCATCTTTTAATTTCATGGCTGCAGTCACCATCTGCAGTGATTGTGGAGCCCAAAAAAATAAAGGCTGACACTGTTTCCACTGTTTCCCCCATCTATTTCCCTTCAAGTGATGGGACCGGATGCCATGGTCTTCATTTTCTGAATGTTGAGCTTTAAGCCAACTTTTTCACTCTTCTCTTTCACTTTCATCAAGAGGCTTTTTAGTTCCTCTTCACTTTGAAGGTTATTAAATAAAAGAAGAGTCCTTGTCAATGAAATGCCTTAAGATGACTAGTCCTCATGAAACAGGAATCTTAGTTCTTGTTCTTGGAGCAGAAGAATCGAATCCATACACACAAACACTCATGATAGCAAATGAACAGGATTTATTAGAGAGGAGGAAGGTTCAAAAATCTCAGCATAGACACTGAGGGCAGTTAAAGAGTCCGGCAGTTTTTATATCCTAAACCGTACATTTTTGTTTGGCTCTTATTCTTAAAATATATTGATGGTGGTGGTTTAGTTGCTAAGTCATGTCCAGCTCTTGCAATCCCATGGACTGTAGCTTACCAGACTGTAGCTTACCAGCTTACCTTACTGCTCTGTCCAGGGGATTCTCCAGGCAAGAATTCTGGTGTGAGTTGCCATTTCTACCTCCATGGGATCTTTCCAACCTAAGAATCAACCCTGGGTCTCCTGCATTCATTGCAAGCAGATTCTTTACCAACTGAGCTAAAGCCAAAAACTACATTATTTAATTTTTATCCCATCAGTTTAAAGGTCAAAATGTTTAGCTGGACTCTTTATGGCTTCTCTTGATCCTTGGATTAAGTCCCAACCTTTTTCATGCCCCCTGACCATTTTACAGTGGACCAGATGTATGGGTTTAAGATTAATGATTATCAGTTTTCCCTCAGGCATATGTAACAGAAGTAAATTACTGCCCTTCCCTGCATCTAAGTGCTGATAATTTATCAGATCAAGGAATTAAGGACATTCCAGGAATTTAGGACAAAAAAATGTAGCTTTAGGCTAATGGAATGAGATATTTATTGAAAACAAGACTGAGGTCTCAGAGTCCTACACTGACTGCCTAGCAATTTTACCTCACTAGTGTCTTAGTTTGTGCTACTATTACAGGTTATCATAGAATAAATGCTTTAAAAATGATTATCTCAAAGTTTGGAGGCTGTAAGTTTAAGATCAGAGTGACAGCACAGTCAGGTTCTTGGTGGGGGCCCTATTTCTGGTTGATAGACAGCCAGCTTCTTGCTGTACCCTCATACAGCAGAAAAGAGAGCAAGCTCTATTCCCTTTCTCTTTTAAGGATATAAATCCCATATTGGAAGCCCTACCTTCTGACCTCATCTAAATCTAGTTATCTCCCATATCCCCTATCTCCTGATAACATTCCCTTAAGGAAAGGGTCTCAAAATATGAGTTTTGGGAGGATACACACATGTAGTTCAGGTTTCCTCATAATTCAGTTGATAAAAAATCTTCCTGCAATGCAGGAGACCAGGGGCTGATTCCTGGGTCTGGAAGATCCTCTGGAGAAGGAAATGGTGACCCACTCCAGTATTCTTGCCGGTAGAAACCCATGGAGAGAGGAGCCTGGTAGGCTATAGTCCATGGGGTTGTAAGAGTTGGACATGACTTAGCGACTAAACCACCACCATCACTTAGCTTAGACTTCCCTATGGTAAACACATCTACAACCTATGGAGTATGAGCAAGACTACTAGGAAAATTAGACATAAGCTATGACTATGATGAATGAAATAAAGATAGTTCATAACTTAAGTGTTCCCAAGTGTGTGAAATAATAAACACTGAATTAACAGAGACCTACACTTTTAATATGGCCTATTAAGCACACATGTCCAGTAGTGTCCACTGCAAAACACTACTTTTTAAAAACTCCCTGTGTATATGTATTTATAGAATGCAACCAGATTATCACATAAAATATATATTATATAGACAAGTACATATGGAGTTGTATACATAAGTGCACAAACATGAAGACACTGCAAGCAGAATCCTGGAAGCATGTAAAATGCCTCAGGCTTCTTCCAGCTTTACCCATGACTTTTGATCACTTGCAACTTTGAAATCATTAGGAAGGCTTGATACTGTGTAAAATCTATAATTTGTGTGAGTTTGATTTATAATCAGTGATTTGGTTAGGTTAGCTCATACAGGGTGATGAATGATATTGTCTTCTGGACCAACAAGCCATTATCTATGATACATTTAGCCAGAAAAAGAAGGGAAATTATCAAGGACAAATAACACCAGTAAAATTTGGAGAAAATAGATTCAGATCCATGAAGAAGCTAGGTAGAATGATAGAGAAGAATAGCTAGAAAGAAAAAGCAATGGATGAAGGGAGTTAAACGAGCTGGACTTAAAAGAACTGACTACTCATTTTTCTTTCAGTAGGATATCTCAAAAAAGAAAGATGATGGCCTGATCAAAAATAAACACTGCTGATACTTAAGAGTAACATACTAATACTTTATCTTTAAAATACCCTAGAGAATGTCCTTGGCCAAGGATTATCTGATAGAATCTGTGAGTCATGGTTCCCTGGAGAATATCAGTTCAGTCGTTCAGTCGTGTCTGACTCTTTGTGACTCCATGGACTGCAGTACACCAGGCCTCCCTGTCCATCACCAGCTCCCGTAGTTTACCCAAATTCATGTCCATTGAGTCGGAGATGCGATCCAACCATCTCATCCTCTGTCGTCCCCTTTTCCTCCTGCTCTCACTCTTTCTCAGCATCAGGGTCTTTTCCAATGAGTCAGCTCTTCGCATCAGGTGGCCAAAGTATTGGAGTTTCAACTTCAATATCAGTCTTTCCAAAGAACACCCAGGACTGATCTCTTTTAGGATGGACTGGTTGGATCTCCTTGCAATCCAAGGGACTCTCAACAGTTTTCTTTAACACATAGTTCAAAAGCATCAATTCTTCGGTGCTCAGCTTTCTTTACAGTCCAAATCTCACATCCATACATGACTATTAGAAAAACCATAGGTTTGACTAGATGGATCTTTGTTGACAAAGTAATGTCTCTGCTTTTTAATATGCTGTCTAGGTTGGTCAAAACTTTCTTTCCAAGGAGTAAGTGTCTTTTAATTTCATGGCTGCAGTCACCATCTGCAGTGATTTTGGAGCCCAAAAAAATAAAGTCTGACACTGTTTCCACTGTTTCCTCATCTATTGCTATGAAGTGATGGGATTGGATGCCATGATCTTCATTTTCTGAATGTTGAGCTTTAAGCCAACTTTTTCACTCTCCTCTTTCACTTTCATCAAGAGGCTTTTTAGTTCCTCTTCACTTTCTGCCATAAGGGTGGTGTCATCTGCATATCTGAGGTTATTGAAATTTCTCCCAGCAATCTTGATTCCAGCTTGTGCTTTTTCCAGCCCAGCATTTCTCATGACGTATAAGTTATATAAGCAGGGTGAAAATATACAGCCTTGACATGCTCCTCTCCTATTTAGAACCAGTCTGTTGTTCCATGTCCAGTTCTAACTGTTGTTTTCCTGACCTGCATACAGGTGTCTCAGGAGGCAGGTCAGGTGGTCTGGTAATCCCATCTGTTTCAGAATTTTTCACAGTTTATTGTGATCCATACAGTCAAAGGCTTTGGCATAGTCAATAAAGCAGGAATAGATGTATTTCTTGAGTGCTCTTGCAGGGTTAAACTCTTCTCTCAAGCATAAAATGAACATCTTTGATAATTTAGCTACTGCTGCTGTATGAGATGATCCTTTGAAATCCAGTTACAAAACTTCTGTTTTCTGCACTGGAGGGACAGATTTTGTGTGAGAAGGACCTGAGGAAAAAGTGACATACCATACTTCTCTTTGCTTCATCTAGTCCTTATAATAGATTTTATCTTTCACAATATTTAGTAAAATGATATTGATGAGTGTTATTTGACTATCCAATCCTATGAGTTAGGTTAATAGGTTGCTGACCCTGGCAGTTGCTAGCAGCAGTGGCAATAATGAGATCCTTAAAAGAGGAGAAATGCTGTCAAACTTTTTTCTTATTATTGGAAGGCTCACTTTTTCTTCTGAGCCACCTGGAGTTATTCAGTATTCATTCACAAAATAAAGTAGTTAAGGCTTACAGTTCCCAGTAGGATCCCTGGGTCCAGAAGATCCCCTGGAGGAGGGCGTGGCAACCCACTCCAGTCTTCCTGCCTAGATAATCCCAGGGACAGAGGAGCCTGGGGGCTACAGTCCATAGGGTTGCAAGGAGTCAGAAATGACTGAAGCAACTGAGCAGCAGCAGCAGAATGCCTACAGATATGGAAAGTTCTGTAGTTGAAGAACAAGACCAAGGGACCACTGAATCCTAAGAATATTCTGTAAAAGAATTTGAATATTTCAGCAAGAAATGCTAGCTGAAGTCTGATCTGTTTAGACACGAATATATACTCAGTTGCCAGGAAGGTATACTGCTAATTTCAGATACTACATGAAAACAAACAAACAAACATAAAAAGAAATAATAGGATCATAAATACCTAAGAGGCCACAAACTTCTATGAGCAGATGTTTCTGAATAATATGACAGTTAATCTGTTCCCTGGAGTTAATGACAAGGGACCTGTAATAAACCTATTTGAGAAGAGTTACTTTCCCACACCCTTCTCCACATACAAATGGGATACTTCTTTTAAAGTGGTTGGACTGCTATAAGTACAAGACCTTAGACTGATTAACTGGTGACCAAAGAGAGAGTTTAATTTAAGTTGTTGACAGTACTGATTATAGATGTGGTCCTTGAAGGGCTGGGATGGAAGCTCTTTATTTAAGTGTTCCATATTTAAGCATCTCCTCAAAATATTGTGGAGGCAGCAGCTAAGCTGCTGGCTCAGTTTCTGTAAATAGAATGTGTGTTGTGTAGAGAGCATGAAAATGAAAGAATACATTCAGTAGAAAAATTAAAAGAGAGAAATTAAATTGGTTAAAGGAAGAAATTCTGAGACTAGTAGGTATTTGTGTGTGTGCTCAGTTGCTCAGTCATGACTGACTCTTTGTGACCTTATGGTCTATAGCCCGCCTGGCTCCTCTTTCCATGGGATTTCTCAAGCAAGAATACTGGAGTGGGTTGCCATTTCCTTCTTCAGAGGATCTTCCTGACTCAGGGATCAAACCCGTACTGCCTGAATTGGTAGGTGGATTCTTCACCACTGAAGCACCAGGGAAGACCAAACAAACATAATACTTAACACTCAAAAATTTGACACGACTTTGCTTCAAGAAAGACTCAAAATAAGAGAAGTAGACTAAGTAGACTAACTAACTAAACACCTGTCATTTACTCTTTCTAATCCTTGGTTGATTTTCCAATGTCAACCAAAGTAAATAAAATTATAATTATAGCTAACTTAAATATTATCAGTATTTATATGAATCTAAACCAAGTAAATAATTATAAGATTATGATCTTACACTGAATTAAGGGGAGAAATGTTTACAGGTCACATAAAAGAAGTACATTAAATAAAAGAACAAAGAAAAAAAATTCATATTATACTACCTAACCAAAGAATTGTAGGAAACTGAAATGTAAACTTTAAAAAATTCATAGAGAAATATTTTGTAGTTAGAAGAGTATCAATACACTTGGGATACAGAATAATTTAAATTTATATGCAGTTTGAAACAGAACTTTAAAGTATGTACAACATATTCAGAGTTTTTGTTTCCAATAAACTCTTTAATCTATCATTAATTTTAACAAAACTAATAAAATAACTAGATGGAATATGTTACAAATCCTCCAGAAACCATATGATCAACTTTATTGCTGGCTCAAACTCTTCAAAAAACTGGCTGTGTTTACATAACATAATTGTGAAATGTGGAAAAGGTGAAAAGTTGTCATTGATTTTTGCACCATCTTTTCGAAACTAATCTCATATGCCTGATTTTGTAAATTTATAAGCTTTACATTCCTAAAGATTTTTGAAGATTTAAACATACACGAGAACATAATTTTCCATACGGTATTTATAATTAAAGCCTTGCCTAGATCAAGTACTTAATTAATAGTTATTAATACATGAGATAAATATCATTTGTTTTATGGACGCTTATTTCATCATATTTAATAGAAATATGGGTACTTATTTTGCCAAGTTAATAGATATATACTTATTGATGTTCCTTCTTGTTGTTATTTCATTCATATTTTTGAATCATGACCACTTCCTCCCTTTTGAAGATTTCTAGCATATATAATAGAAAAGAGTTTCAGAAAGAATTTAAGTATCTTTAGAACTTTTATCACCTTTTCAGTTCAGTTCAGTTCAGTCACTTAGTCGTGTCCGACTCTTTGCGACCCCATGAATCGCAGCACACCAGGCCTCCCTGTCCATCACCAGCTCCCGGAGTTCACTCAGACTCTCGTCCACTGAGTCAGTGATGCCATCCAGCCATCTCATCCTCTGTCGACCCCTTCTCCTCCTGCCCCCAATCCCTCCCAGCATCAAAGTCTTTTCCAATGAGTCAACTCTTCACATGAGGTGGCCAAAGTACTGGAGTTTCAGCTTTAGCATCATTCCTTCCAAAGAAATCCCAGGGCTGATCTCCTTCAGAATGGACTGGTTGGATCTCCTTGCAGTCCAAGGGACTCTCAAGAGTCTTCTCCAACACCACAGTTCAAAGGCATCAATTCTTTGGCCCTCAGCCTTCTTCACAGTCCAACTCTCACATCCATACATGACTACTGGAAAAACCATAGCCTTGCCTAGACGGACTTTATCACCTTAGATATTGTCAAATTAGTGATTGTATCATGTCTTTACAGTATAATTCATCTAAATGTTCTTTACTGAAACAAAACATTGCAAAGCCATTCGGTTATTGTTAGACAACTTGATAATAACCTACACCAAGTAATCAAAAAAACACAAGTTCATTTTGTAATCACTTAAAAAATGGAGTGTAGTTGACTTACAATGTTGTGTTAGTTTCAGGTGTATAGCAAAATGAATCAATTATATATATATATATATATATATATCCATTTTTTTTCAGATTCTTTTCTCACATAGATTATCACAGAATACTGAGTAGAGTTCCCTGTACTATACATTAGGTCCTTATTAGTTATCTAATTTATGTATAGTAGTGTGTATATGTTAATCCCAGCCTACTAACTTGTCTCTTCTTCCCATGTTTCCCCTTTGGTAACCATGAGTTTGATTTTCAGATCTATGAGCCAGTTTCTATTTTGTAAATTTATCTGTCTTGTTTTTTTTTTTAATTAATTACATGTATAAGTTACATCATATGATATTTATCTTTCTATGACTTCAATTAGTATGATAATCTCTAGTTCCATCCACGTTGCTACAAATGCTGAGCGCCAAAGAATTGATGCTTTTGAACTGTGGTGTTGGAGAAGACTCTTGAGAGTCCCTTGGACTGCAAGGAGATCCAACCAGTCCATTCTGAAGGAGATCAGCCCTGGAATTTCTTTTGAAGGAATGATGCTAAAACTGAAACTCCAGTACTTTGGCCACCTCATGTGAAGAGTTGACTCATTGGAAAGACTCTGATGCTGGGAGGAATTGGGGGCAGGAAGAGAAGGGGATGACAGAGGATGAGATGGCTGGATGGCATCATTGACTCGATGGACGTGAGTCTGAGTGAACTCTGGGAGTTGGTGATGGACAGGGAGGCCTGGTGTGCTGCAATTCATGGGGTCACAAATAGTCAGACATGACTGAGTGACTGAACTGAACTGAACTGAACTGACAAGTTATATGATATTTATCTTTCTATGACTTCAAGGAAAAGACTCTGATGCTGGGAGGAATTGGGGGCAGGAAGAGAAGGGGATGACAGAGGATGAGATGGCTGGATGGCATCATTGACTCGATGGACGTGAGTCTGAGTGAACTCTGGGAGTTGGTGATGGACAGGGAGGCCTGGTGTGCTGCAATTCATGGGGTCACAAATAGTCAGACATGACTGAGTAACTGAACTGAACTGAACTGAACTGACAAGTTATATGATATTTATCTTTCTATGACTTCACTTAGTATGATAATCTCTAGGTCCATCCATGTTGCTACAATTGGCATTATTTTGTTTTATTTTATGGCTGAGTAAAAATATATGTACCACCTTCTTTATCTATTCTTCTGTTGATGAACATTCACATTGCTTTCACACCTTGGCTAATGTAAATAGTGCTGCAATGAACACTGAAGTGCATGTATGTTTTCTAGTTATGGTTTTCTCTAGATATACGCATCAGGAGTGGTGTTTCTGGATCCTATCATAGTTCTATAGTTAGATAGCATCACCAAACCAATGGACCTGAATGTGAAGTTTTCTGGGAGATAGTGGAGCCTGGTGTGCTGTGGTCCATGGGGTTGCAAAGAGTCGGATCTGACTTAGTGACTGAACTACAATGATAGTTCTATATTTAGTTTTTTAAGGAACCTGTACACTGTTCTCCATAGTAGCTGTACCAATTTACATTGCCACAATAGTATAGGATGCTTCCCTTTTCTCCATACCCTCTACAGCATTATTTGTAATCACTTCTTAATTGCATTCTCTGCACACCTTGTCTTTAACTTTAAAAAACAAAATCCTTTTAATTAAAAGAAATGTCCAAATACAATGATTAAAAATTGAATAATACATGTTGTATTATATAACATGAAATAAAATGTATTAATTACAAATATGGAAGATGTTGACTTTTGATAATTAAATATTTACCTTATAACTGCAACCCAGTTACATAAAATAAATATTATCTCAAAAATATTCCCTTGTAAACTTTTCAGTGATTCTTCTTCTACAGTTGATCCTAGGAAATCACTTATCTTTCTCTCACTATAGTGACTATATTAGTTATATAAATATATGTTAATTATATAGTATATATATAACTATATGTTAGTTTTGTGTGTTCTGGTATTTCATATCAGTGGAGTCATATGGTATATACCTTATCAGTTTATTGCTGATACAAATAATAGCATAAAATGTGGATCAACTTCAGAAAGTGCAGTGTAAGAAAGAACCTGGACACAAGGGTTTGTACCATATGATTCCACTGATATGAAATCCCAGAACACACAAAACTAATCTATAGTGAGAGAAAGGAGATCAGTGATTTCCTGGGACCAATTGTAGAAAAAGAATGACTGAAAAAGTTACAAGGGAATATTTTTGAGATAATATTTATTTTATGTATCTTGGTTGCAGTTATAAGGTATATATTTAACTATCAAAAGTCAACATCTTCTACATTTGTAATGAATATATTTTATTTCATGCTATATAATACAACATGTATCATTCATTTTTTTATAATTGTATGTGTCTTTTGTTATTTATTACTGGATTAATTCATCCTTGGAATTATTTGAGACACTGTATGCTGCTACTGCTAAGTCACTTCAGTCGTGTCCGACTCTGTGCGTCCCCATAGACAGCAGCCCACCAGGCTCCCCATCCCTGGGATTCTCCAGGCAAGAATACTGGAGTGGGCTGCCATTTCCTTCTCCAATGTATGAAAGTGAAAAGTGAAAATGAAGTCGCTCAGTCGTATCCGACTCTTGGCGAGCCCATGGACTGCAGCCTACCAGGCTCCTCCGTCCATGGGATTTTCCAGGCAAGAATACTGGAGTTGGGTGCCATTGCCTTCTCCGAGACACTGTATGGCCTTGTATATATGTCTCTTTTGTCAAAAATTCCTTGTGTTTTAAAGTATTTTCTGTATTTCTTGGATTATTATACGTATTTCAGTTCTTCAAATTTTGTTATTCATATTGTTAACATCTTATGGGGCTTCTCTGGTGGCTCAGACTATAAAGACTCTGCTTTTAATTCAGGATAACACTGAGTTGGGAAGATCCCAATATTTGGCCACCTGATGTGAAGAGTTGATTCACTAGAAAATATCCTGATGCTGGAAAAGATTGAGAGCAGGAAGAGAAGAAGCAACAGAGGATGAGATGGTTGAATGGCGTCACCAGCTCAACGGACGTGAGTTTGAGCAAACTCAGGGAGATAATGGAAGAGAGGGAAGCCTGGCATGCTGCAGGGAATGGGGTCAGGAGAGGACAGGACTTAGCAAATAAGCAACAATGACATCGCTATTGCTATTCTTTCTTTTGTTAATTGTGATGTATCAATTCTCTTATTTGAAATTAAAATATTTAACAATCATATTGGATTTGTTAATTTTCCTTTCAGTGAGTCCCATTTGCTGTTATATTTTGACACTTTGTTATGAAATGCATGCTTAGAACATGTATCTTACTAACTTGATATTTTTTCATTAGAAAAGATATCCATTCATCTCATATTATTTCCTGTATTTAAGTCTTCTTTTCTCTGAATTTTAATTTAGCAAAATCAGATTTTTTTTAAGTTCATCTTTTCTTCTTATCAATTACTTTAAGTTGTGTGGATTTATATGTATATACAACAGACTAGTTCCAAATAGGAAAAGGAGTACGTCAAGGCTGTATACTGTCTCCCTGCTTATTTAACTTCTATACAGAATACATCATGAGAAACGCTGAGTTGGAAGAAGCACAAGGTGGAATCAAGATTGCCAGAAGAAATATCAGTAACCTCAGATATGCAGATGACACCACCCTTATGGCAGAAAGTGAAGAGGAACTAAAAAGCCTCTTGATGAAAGTGAAAGACGAGAGTGAAAAAGTTGGCTTAAAGCACAACATTCAGAAAACGAAGATCATGGCATCTGGTCCCATCACTTCATGGGAAATAGATGGGGAAACAGGGGAAACAGTGTCAGACTTTATTTTTGGGGGGCTCCAAAATCACTGCAGATGGTGATTGCAGCCATGAAATTAAAAGATGCTTACTCCTTGGAAGAAAAGTTATGACCAACCTAGAGAGCATATTCAAAGCAGAGACATTACTTTGCCAACAAAGATCCCTCTAGTCGAGGCTATGGTTTTTCCAGTGGTCATGTATGGATGTGAGAGTTGGACTGTGAAGAAAGCTGAGCACCAAAGAATTGATGCTTTTGAACTGTGTTGTTGTAGAACCAGTCCATTCTGAAGGTCAGCCCTGGGTGTTCTTTGGAGGGAATGATGCTGAAGCTGAACCTCCAGTACTTTGGAGTACTGGATACTAACTGTGACTTCTTCTTATATTGATTGGTACTTCAGTAATTAAAATCTCAAGTTTAGACTGATTAATTATTTCTGTAATTGAGTTTCATTTACTGCTTTATTCCTTATTCTGTGCTATTGATGCTATTTATAAATCCACATACATTTAATACATTTAGAAGTTATGATTTGTTTAAAGTTATATATAGATTTTGTCATTCTATTGCTTTTTATCCCTTCCTATATTATAATTATTTCTTATTAATTATGATTTTGACTAAAGAACTCTTTTTAATTTGTTTTGTGTGTGTGTGCACAGATGTGGTAAAGTCAAATTATCTTATTTTTTTGTTTTAAAATAGTTTTAGTTTATCTCTGGTTTTGAATGTCATTATGTTTAATATGGATTTAATTTTGTTGCTTAGTACATATTTTGAAAGTTATTTTTCTTAGGACTTGAGCTAAACCATTTAATTGTTTTCTTGCTGTTATGCTTTCAATTGAAGAATCAGATGTTAATTTTATTACTGCTTTTGAATTTTAATACATGAGTTTTATTCAGATATTTTTAATGTTTTGTGTTTATAGTTCATTTTTAACAGTTTAACGATTTTCTCTTGGTGTGAACTTTTATGTTTATATTCTTAAGATTTGAGTTTATTGTATCTGTGGTACTATGTTGTCAGTTTGAAAACAAATAGTCTCTTTATTTCTTCAAATATTGCCTTTTCTTGTTTTATTTCTCTTCATCTAGGAGTCATATTTCATGTGCATTAGATATTTTCATCATGCTCTTTGACTCTTTTCAGTATTTCTGTTTTTCTTTTTTTTTTTCTCCCATGCACTTCACTTTATATCAACATTTATTTTGGTCAACTAATACTCTCCTCTGATGTGTCCAGTGATTTGGTGATCTGTTAATCCCATCTATTGCCTTCCTCTCTAGCATTAAACTTATATTTATATGTTTTCCACATTGCTTTTTTATAATTATCAGTTCTCTAAAATCCTCTTTCAGAGGATTTTATTTTCTTCTCAAAGATTGATAAAGAGTAGCTCACCATACACTAAGAATAAGATTATTGGGAGCTTTCTGTCAGTTTTTACAGGAGCTAGCATATTTCCAAGTTGCCTTGTTCTTCGAAAAGGTAGCTGTTCACTGGTCTCAGTCAAAAGCCTATGCTTTTATCAGGACCTGTCCTATTCAGATGCGGTTTTGGACAAATGCCTAAAAGGAAGATTGTGAAGTGATTGTGTTTATTACTTCCTTCCCTTCTTCATTCTTTCTTTTCCTTATTTCTTCCTTTCTTTATTTTATTAGTATATTAGTGCCTCAATTCTGCTCTCCCTGATACTCCTAAATATGATGTAAGATGTATCCTGGGAGAGAAAAACAATATACATTGGTTTCATCTTGTTGTTCTCTCCGTCTGGACAGAGTATGAGACCAAATGACACTGCAGCTGAAATGTGACCATTGAATAATTAATAAATTATGAAGAAGTAAACATACAGTCTAATTGAGTTATTAAGATCAAAATTAATGTAACTGAGAGATCTCCAATGTGTAGCGTTCTCCAGAGAACCCATAACTGTTTTTCATGAGAAAAATAGTTTCACACATCAATCAAACCTGAATATTGTTATCACAGAACTTCTCAAAAAGTAAAGTTGTTTCTATTCATCTCTCTCTTTCTTTATCCTACCGTACATGCATATTGCATAGTAAAGAATGCTGGCTTGAAATATCTGAAAATTCTGCAAAGCACAAAACTGTCAAAGGAAAGTTAAAAAAAATTAGCTGCTCTTCTCTATCCATTATATTTCTATAAATAACTTAAAAAACGGAGGGCTGTTTACGTTTTAGTAGTATGACATTTTAGTTAGATTTTTTAATTGCTTTTTGATAAATTAAAATATAATTTTGAGATAATATATTTACATTACCTTATAATGGTAAAATATTCTAGCTGTTTCTAAGGTAAATATGAAGAGAAGATTTTAAAATTTACAAGAATAAAACAACACAATGAATAATATTGAATCTATTGTGTGCTAAAGGTATGGTGTATTTAAAGTTATTTAATGAACATGTCCTTAAAATTTAGCTTTCATTATCATGTTTTCTTAGAGGAAGCAGGCTTGAAAATTTTGACCTCTATTCTGAATGTTTATTTTCTACTAATACAAGCTCTTTTGGACTGCAAACAATACAGAATATTTGCAAAATCAGAACAAACTAGAATGTTGATTTTATAAGGAAAACTGAATGTACAATTTATCTATTCTTCAAACTGGTATTCCTATCACACTTAGCCAGAACTCCTGTTTATAAGCTTAATAAACAAATTTTACATATGCAAGTAAATTATAAATTAAAGATAAAGGTTGAAAATACACTGTATGTGTCCTCTCACTTAAGTAAAATAACTACAATTCAAAACATCCAAAGATTTTTAGTACACTAACTGTAGGAAAACTGGCTTTGGTTGGTTCTTCTTTTAATAATTCCTAGAAATGACCAAAGAGCCAAGAGCCTCTTGATGAAAGTGAAAGAGGAGAGTGAAAATGTTGACTTAAAGCTCAACATTCAGAAAACCAAGATTATGGCATCTTGCCCCATCACTTCATGGCAAATAGATGGGGAAACAATGGAAACAGTGACAGACTTCATTTTGGGGGACTCCAAAATCACTGCATATGGTGACTGCAGCCATGAAATTAAAAGATGCTTACTCCTTGGAAGAAAAGTTATGAGCAACCTAGACAGCATATTAAAAAGTAGAGACATTACTTTGCCAACAAAGATCCATCTTGTCAAGGCTATAGTTTTTTCAGTAGTCATGAATGGATGTGAACTTTGACTACAAAGAAAGCTTAGCACTGAAGAATTGATGATTTTGAACTGTGATGTTAGAGAAGACTCTTTGAAAGTCTGTTGGATTGCAAGGAGATCCAATGAGTCAATCCTAAAAAAAAAAAAATCAGTCCTGAGTATTCATTGGAAGGACTGATGTTGAAGCTGAAACTCCAATAATTTGGCTATCTGATGCGAAGAACTGACTCATTGGAAAAGACGTTGATGCTGGGAAAGATTGAAGCCTGGAGGAGAAGGGGACAACAGAGGATGAGATGGTTGGATGGCATCACTGACACCATGGACATGAGTTTGAGTAGGATCCAGGAGTTGATGATGGACAGGGAAGCCTGGTGTGCTGCAGTCCTTGGGGTTGCAGAGTTGGACACGACTGAGCGACTGAACTGAACTGAACTGAACTTAGAAATGACTTTAAAAGTATGATAATTGTTTTATACATTTCAATTAATTATACACTTTGAGCTTTTGAAATATGAAATTTCATAAAACTTAATGTTACAAGTTTAAAATTTCTTGTATTCTATGTATGTCTGCCTTTTCTATAATAGCTTCCAAAAAGGAAGTAAAATCATTTGGAGATTGTTCTAAGTGTGTTTATAGCCTGAAAGGAAGTAGCAATTGCTAGAAATCTAATAATATAGCCAGTATTTAAGAGGTTAGTTTCTAGGAAATTCTTGCACATCTAACATATTTGAGAGTTTTAATAAGTAGTCAAAGTTTTGAATATTCTTAAGGCACTAGGAGTTTTATAAATATTCAGAGTTCTAATAACTCATAGTTTCCTTTTGATCTTACACAAAAGAGCATCTGTGGACTAGTAGGAAAATTTCCCAGATTGTGTTCCACAGAATTTTAGTTCTATAGTATATTTATAAATTACTTTCCCTCACACATATATATGTAAAAATGAGCTCTGTAGTGATATAATTGTGTGACTTGCTGTTTAAATTTTTTTACTATAGTTTAAATTCAGAATTTATTATATAAATTAACTTAATTATTTATCAATTTATTATTTAAAAAACCATATGAACTTCATGTACACTCATGGCTGATTCATGTCAATGTATAGCAAAATGAATACAGTATTGTAAAGCAAAACAAACTAAAAAATAAAAATTAATTAAAGAAAAAAAAACCTATATGAAATGGTTGAAAAATATAATTTCAAAGAAAACTGATGATTGAAAATATAAATCTTTAGTAAAAAATGATAAATAATAATTAAATTAAAAAAGGGATTTTAACCACAATATAAAAAAAAATCCTACTATATTGCTAATATTTGTATAACTCTCAGACTACTAGGCTGGAAGAACTATACCTTCACTATGTTCATATCACACACTTTTTTATTTGCTTCCTTCAGCTTTCCAATTTATTCTTTAATTATTAAAATGTATCACATATTTTAATCTAAGTGAACTCTATTTTCCTACACCTTTAAGAATTAAGTCCATTTATATAATAAGTTAAGAAATCAGTTGGCATTGAATTTAAATATATTGCTTAAATATTATTTATTTTATATAATAATTTTTTAATAATTTAAGAACTTAACATCAATTTAAATGACATATTTAAGTATTACCTCTTTTGTCTTACTGAATTAAATTAATATTATGTGAATTTGTATATTAGAAAATAATCTAAGGCTACATGGTTCTGTATCAATTGAACAGATTGTGAAAAATCACTTATTTTCTCTTGATGGCCTTAGGAATAATGGAAGTAACAAGGATATAACATTTTGTCGTTCTGACTGCAGAAAATAAAACCAGTATTGGTTTTTCTATACTAACTGATCTGCCAAGATAAGGTTCTATTTTTCATTAAACTGAATTAATAATTTAGCATTTTATACTAATCCTGAATAGCAACCAAATTTGAATCTCCAATATCATAATAATCATAAACTTATTGAAGCCAACTTAAAAGCAAGAATAAAGGATATAACCTTGACTTCCACTTGGGCAGAACAAGTTGGCAGCTGTTGTGGTGGTGTTGAAATTCTGCAGATGTTTTAATGAGAGCTATTTATTCTCTATTCTCTAATGACATTAATTGTTCAATAAGAACATGAAGTATATGCTCTCTGAGAAAGAAAATTCCATTTGCTGTTAGAAATCAGATATTTTTCCATAATTTTAAAAAATTAGAACTGTTGTGATATATGTATCTTTGGAAGCAGTTTGGATTATTCAGAAGGAAATAATCAAGTTCTGCATTTAGATGATAATAGTTATTCAGTTCCATATTTCTTAAGAAATGTGTTACATTGCTCTTAACATGTAAATTTACACATATAATAACAAGTGGCTATTATGATTCTAAGTTGAAAAAAGTACAAGTGAGAGTGTTTTGAAGGCTTCTAAATTGTGTCTATTTTATTGTATGATTAATATCCATAACTATCTGGTAACCGCCACAATCTTAGGCAAAACTTTTCAATTATTTATTCCTCTTCAGTACAGTTAAATATATATTTATTCTTTCTGAATGTATTCACTATCTAATAATTTCCCTTGCATGAGACAACATAGATATCTGATGAGGCTATTTAAAGTATGAATACTTAAAAGAGATTATTCATTCAGCTTTAAGTAGTGCCACACATATAAAGTGCAATTTTATTTCATTTCTTAAATACTATTTTTAGGAAGTTATTTGTTTGTAGGAAAAGTCCACTAGTTTTATATAGTTTGCCTATACAGTAAGTAAATGGAAAAAAATGAGATTTGAGCTCCAGTATTTGATAGGAGAGTCTATGTGTCTTCTGCAGCATTCTCTCTTCCTTTCCACAATTCTATATTAATTAGAGAGGCCATAAATTAAGCATTACATACATTGTGAGTCAGATTTGTTAATCTATAAAATACATATTCTGTGTCTGTAATGTGCCTAGCTCTGAGAGGAAACGAAAAAGTATGCTATTGACCCCTGAACAATACAAGTTTGAAATGCAGGGGTCTACTTATATGCATTTCTTTTCTTTTCCATGGGGATGGTCTTGATCCCTATCTCCTGTACAATGTCACGAACCTCATTCCATAATTCATCAGGCACTCTATCTATCAGATCTAGAAGATGGGGAAACAGTAGAAACAGTGTCAGACTTTGTTTTTTTGGGCTCCAAAATCACTGCAGATGGTGACTGCAGCCATGAAATTAAAAGGCGCTTACTCCTTGGAAGAAAAGTTATGACCAACCTAGATAGTATATTCAAAAGCAGAGACATTACTTTGCCGACTAAGGTCCGTCTAGTCAAGGCTATGGTTTTTCCTGTGGTCATGTATGGATGTGAGAGTTGGACTGTGAAGAAGGCTGAGCGCCGAAGAATTGATGCTTTTGAACTGTGGTGTTGGAGAAGACTCTTGAGAGTCCCTTGGACTGCAAGGAGATCCAACCAGTCCATTCTGAAGGAGATCAACCCTGGGATTTCTTTGGAAGGAATGATGCTAAAACTGAAGCTCCAGTACTTTGGGCACCTTATGCGAAGAGTTGACTCATTGGAAAAGACCCTGAAGCTGGGAGGGATTGGGGGCAGGAGGAGAAAGGGACGACTGAGGATGAGATGGCTGGATGGCATCACAGACTCAATGGACGTGAGTCTGAGTGAACTCCGGGAGTTGGTGATGGACAGGGAGGCCTGGCGTACTGCGATTCATGGGGTCGCAAAGAGTCGGACACGACTGCGCGACTGAACTGAACTGAACTGAACTTATATGCAGATTATGTAAAAGAAATACACAAGAAAAAATTTTGGAGATTTGCAACAGTTTGAAAAAACTCTTAAATGAACTGCATAGTTGAGAAATATTGAAGAAATTAAGAAAAATTTGATAGATCATAGATGCATAAAATAGATGGAGATACTAGTTTATGAAAACCCACTCCAGTATTCTTGCCTGAAGAATTCCCACAAACAGAGGAACCTGACGGGCTACAGTCCATAGTGTGGCAAAGAGTCAGACATGAATGAACTACTAACACACACACACATTCATGTGTGGAATTTAATATAAAATGGAAAAGGTGTTAATTTTCTTACTGTTTTATAATTTTGCTTTCAAAGATTTAGATTACTTTACAGTATGACAATAAATACAGTAAACAATAAACAATTTACGGTTAACAATAGAATAGGAAAGACAAGTGATCTCTTCAAGAAAATTAGTGACAGCAAGGGAACATTTCATGCAAAGATGGGCACTATAAATGACAGAAATGGTATTGACCTAAAAATGCCAAACATATTAAGAAGAGGTGGCAAGAATACACAGAAGAACTATAAAAAAAAGATCTTCATGACCCAGATAACCATGATGGTATGATCACTCACCTAGAGCCAGACATCCTGAAATGTGATATAAAGTGGGCCTTAGAAAGCATCACTACAAAAAAACTTAGTGGGAGTGATGGAATTCCAGTTAAGCTATTTCAACCCTAAAAGATGATGTTGTGAAAGTGTGGCACTCAATATGACAACAAATTTTAAAAACTCAAAACTGGCCACAGAACAGGAAAAGGTCAGTTTTCATTTCAATCCCAGGGAAAGACAATGACAAAGAGTGTTTAAATTACCACCCAATCATCTCACAAATTAGCAAAGTAATGCTCAAAATTCTCAAAGCCAGCCTTCACAATATATGAACCATGAACTACCAGATGTTCCAGCTGGATTTAGAAAAGGCAGAGGAACCAGAAATCAAATTCCAACATCCTTTGGATCATGGAAAAAGCAAGAGAGTTCCAGAAAAACATCTACTTCTGCTTTATTGACTATGCCAAACCCTTTGTGTGGATCACAATACTGTGGAAAATTCTGAAAGAGATGGGAATACCAGACCACTTGACCTGCCTCCTGAGAAATCTGTATACAGGTCAGAAAGCAACAGTTAGAACTGAACATGTAACAACAACCTGGTTCCAAATAGGGCAAGGAGTACATCAAGGCTGCATATTGTCACCCTGCTTATTTAACTTATATGCAGAGTACATCATGATAAATGCTGGACTGGATGAAGCACAAGCTGGAATCAAGCTTGCCAGGAGAAATATCAATAACCTCAGATATGCAGATGACACCACTTTTATGGCAGAAAGTGAAGAGGAACTAAAGAGCCTCTTGATGAAATGAAAGAGGAGAGTGAAAAAGTTGACTTAAAACTCAACATTCAGAAAACTAAGATCATGGCATCTGGTCCCATCACTTCATGAGAAACAGATGGGGAAACAGTGAGAGATTTAATTTTGGGGGGCTCAAAAATTACTGCAGATGGTGACATGCAGCCATGAAATTAAAGGATGCTTGCTCCTTGGAAGAAAAGCTAAGACCAACCTAGACAGCATGCAAAAAAGCAGAGACAGTACTTTGCCAACAAAGGGCCATCTAATCAAAGCTATGGTTTTCCCGTAATCATGCGTGGATGTGAGAGCTGGACTATAAAGAAAGCTGAGTGCCAAAGAATTGATGCTTTGAATTGTGGTGTTGGAAAAGACTCTTGAGAGCCCCTTGGAGTACATAGAGTTCCAAGCAGTCAATCCTAAGGGGACTCAGTCCTTAATATTCACTGGAAGGACTGATGCTGAAGCTGAAACTCCAATACTTTGGCTGCTTGACACAAATAACTGACTTCTTGGAAAAAACCCTGATGCTGGGAAAGATTGAAGGCAGTATATAATGGGAACAATAGAGGATGAGACGGCTGGATGGCGAAACTGACTCAATGGACATACTTTGAGCAAGCTCTGGGATTTGGTGATAGACAAGGAAGCCTGACATGCAGCATTCCATGAGGTTGCAAATAGTTGGACATGACTGAGAGACTGAACTGACTGAACTGCCTCTCATTTTCATGTTTGGAGAAATTTTTGCCCACCTATAATCACATCACATTTAACAAAATTAATACTATTTCCAATATGTACCATGAATATAACTAAAACACCATATGTAAGAAACATAAGAATTCATTAGTGTATAGGTTATCATGAAGCAATTATATTGACTACAGTGAGCTACCCTAAAACAATCATAGTGTTGCATTTTGTTATCAATGCATGAACAATAACCGTAAATAAATGTTAATTTATTTTTCACATTATCTTTTCATTTCTGATGTCAATGTTATTAATTGTGTAACATCTACAATGTTTTGTATCACATAAGACAATATTGATGTAGGTACTGACAGACAAGTCATCTTATAAACAGATGACATAACTTATGGTATTGATAGATATAGTACAGTACTGTAAATATACTGTTATTGTTGCTCAGTCTCTAGGTCATTTCAGACTGTTTGTGACCCCGTGAACTGCAGCACACAATGCTTCCCTGCCCCTCACTGTCTCATGGAGTTTACTCAAACTCATGTCCATTGAGTCCGTGATGCATTCCAACCATCTCATCCTCTATTGCCACCTTCTCCTTCTGCCCTCAATCTTTCCCAGTATCAGTATCTTTTCCAGTGAGTCAGTTCTTCACATCAGTTGGCCAAAGAATTTGAGCTTCAGCTTCAGCATCATTCCTTCCAATGAATATTCAGGCTTGATATCCTTTAGGAGTGACTGGTTTGATCTCCTTGCTGTCAAGGGACTCTAGCTTTGTATCAGACTCTGGTACCAGACTCTAGTCTAATACCTCCAACCCCCATGTTATTCAAAGGTTAACTATAAAAAGGATATATTTGGTCTGAAAAAATTCTCTGGAGCGCTGACATTGTATTATGACCTGGGTCATACATGGAAAATATGGGACAGTGTGTTTCAAGTGGTGAATTAAAAAATTGCAATACCCTCAAGGTGGAACTAGTTTATCTCACGGACTATTACTGGTATGATTATAGCACAACAAGCAGTGGATGAGTGGTTAAAGATGTAGAAGAAGAGTCATCAGTTCAGTTCAGTTGCTCAGTCGTATCCGACTCTTTGCGACCCCATAAACCACGGCACGCCAGGCCTCCCTGTCCATCACCAACTCCTGGAGTTTATCCAAACCCGTGTCCATTGAGTTGGTGATGCTATCCAACCATCTCACTCTCTGTTGTCCCCTTCTCTTCCTGCCCTCAATCTTTCCCAGCATCAGGGTCTTTTCCGATGAGTCAGCTCTTCGCATCAGGTGGCCAAAATATTGGGGTTTCAGCTTCAACATCAGTCCTTCCAATGAACACCCAGGACTGATCTTATTTAGGTTGGACTGGTTGGAAATCCTTGCAGTCCAAGGGACTCTCAAGAGTCTTCTCCAACACCACAGTTCAGAAGCATCAATTCTTCTGCACTCAGCTTTCTTTATAGTCCAACTCTCACATCCACACATGACTACTGGAAAAACCATAGCTTTAACTAGATAGACTTTTGCTGGCAAAGTAATGTCTCTGCTTTTTAATATGCTGTCTAGGTTATTCATAACTTTCCTTCCAAAGAGTGAGTGTCTTTTAATTTTATGGCTGTAATCACCATCTGCAGTGATTTTTGAGCCCAGAAAAATAAAATCAGCCACTATTTCTCCTGTTTTCCCATCTATTTGCCATGAAGCAATGAGACCAGATGCCATGATCTTAACTAATACTGGTAGGGTTATAGCACAACAAGCAGTGGATAAGTGGTTAAAGATGTGGAAGAAGAATCATTAAAGGAAGCAATATAGGTCATAATATGCAGATTGGAATTTTGTAGATGAAAAGTAGTTTTAAGTATAGAGATATTTGTAGTTTAAGATATTTCATTGGTTAGTGTGTGGAGGATGGATTTCAGGGGTTAAGAATGGAAGAACATACCCAGTTAAGATAATTTTCCCTCCATAACCCAGGTGAAGAGGAATTATATAGCTTGCAAAAGTAGTGAGAAATAGGATGAATCAAGAATGTCTTCTGATTTTGACCTGAGTAATTTGGTGAATACTGTTAGCATTTACTAATTTAGAAATACTGTAAGAGAAAGAGGATGAAAAGTATATTCTAAAAGGAAAAACAATCAAATGCATGACTTTTCAATTCTATAAAACCCTAAGAAAATTTCAGAGAAATTTATTACAAATTAAAATTATATTTAGTACTATAATTCTGAAATCCTAGCTTTAGGTGAATTTTCTAAATGTACTTTTTTGTCTTTTTGGCTTTTTATATTAGTCCAATGCATCCAGAGATAACACATCCAGATAGCATATCTCTATGTACTATAGATGGAGAAGGCAATGGCACCCCACTCCAGTACTCTTGCCTGGAAAATCCCATGGGCGGAGGAGCCTGCTAGGCTGCAGTCCATGGGGTCGCTAAGAGTCGGACACGACTGAGCGACTTCACTTTTATTTCTCACTTTCATGCATTGGAGAAGGAAATGGCAACCCACTCCAGTGTTCTTGCCTGGAGAATCCCAGGGACGGGGGAGCCTGGTGGGCTACCGTCTTTGGGGTCGCACAGAGTCGGACACGACTGAAGTGACTTAGCAGCAGCAGCAGCATGTACTATAGATATAGTTACGTGGACTTTTATCCTTAGTCATTGTCATAAGAGATACTCATACAATACTCAATGATTTCATTTTCTTTTCAACCCCAAAGAAAGTCAATGCCAAAGAATGTTCAAACTGCTATACAATTGTGCTCATTTCATATCCTAGCAAGGTAATGCTCAAAATCTTTCAAGCTGGATTTCAGCAGTATGTCAGTTGAGAACTTCTCGATGTACAAACTGGATTTAGAAAAGGCAGAGGAACCAGAGATCAAATTGCCAACATTCGTTGGATCATAGAAAAAGCAGGGGAATTCCATAAAAACATATACTTCTGCTTCACTGACTATCTAAAGACTTTGAGTGTGTGGATCAAAACAAAATGTGGAAAATTTTTAAAGATATGGGAATACCACTTTACCTGTCTCCTGAGAAATCTGTCTGGGGGTCGAGAAGCAACAGTTAGAACTAGACAGGGAACAACAGACTGGTTACACATTAAGGAAAGGAGTAAGTCAAGGCTGTATATTATCACCCTGCTTATTTAACTTCTTTGAGAGTACGTTATGCAAAATGCCAAGCTAAATGAAGCACAAGCTAGAATCAAGATTGCTGGGAGAAATGTCATTAACCTCAGATATGCAGATGATATTGCTCTAATGGCAGAAAGAGAAGAGGACTTAAAGAGCCTCTTGATGTGGGTGAAAGAGGAGAGTTGAAAGAGGAAAAGTTGGCTTAAAACTCAATCTTCAAAAAACTAAGATAATGGTTTCTGGTCCCATCACTTCATAGCAAATAGAAAGAGAAAAATTTCATAAATATTATTAATAATTTTTTTGCCACCCTAAATAAAAATTGTTTACTCTGAAAGAGATTTTGAATTTCCAAAATTACTATGCAGTACACTATTTTTTAATTTTTTTTTGCTGAGAAAAAAAAAACTTCAAAATAATAATTAATTGGTTTTTATTTATAATCTTGGCAACTGGTCAAGTAAGAACTCATATGTCTAAAGGGTGGTGAAAATGGGAATTTATGGATTCCTTCTTAGTTGGTAAAAACATGACTTTCCAATATCTGATACTGTGATTTTTGTGTAAAATCACAAAATCATGATAAAAACTTAATATACATCTACCTTAAGGAAAATGTATTTGGCTCAGAAAAACAGTATAGTAGTTTCTATACATCGACATAGTTGTGAGGATTATAGTATTTTATTGATTTGTGTGAGAAGGTATGCATTATATGACTAGTTAAGTATTACAGATCTTTTTACTCATATACATATACCACGTGGCTCAGTGTTGAAAGAATCCCCCGGCCAATGCAGGAGATGCAGGGCATGCTGGCTCAATACCTGGGTCAGGAAGTCCCCCGGAAGAAGAAATAGCAGCCTACTCCAATAGTATTGTTTGGAGAGTCCTATGGACAGAGGACCCTGGCAGGCTACAGTCCATAGGATCATAAACAGCTGGACACAACTGGACCCCTGAGCATTCATGCTGCTGCTGCTAAGTCACTTCAGTCGTGTCCGACTCTGTGCGACCCCATAGACGGCAGCCCACCAGGCTCCCCCGTCCCTGGGATTCTCCAGGCAAGAACACTGGAGTGGGTTGCCATTTCCTTCTCCAGTGCATGAAAGTGAGAAGTGAAAGTGAAGTCGCTCAGTAGTGTCCAACTGTTAGCGACCCCATGGACTGCACTATCTATAAATATGTTTTAATTGAAATATTTTTTGAGAAAGCATATTAGATTAGAGGGTAAAAATCTGTAGCTACATAATGGAAATAGTGATTACTATATACATCAATAAATTTTCATTAGGAGGAAGAAATTCTTATACTAATGGAATTACAGTTTTTCTCTAATTAGACATATGCTATACTACTAACCTTTGTTAAAAAATGTCCTCTTATTAAATTTGGGCAGAACTAGTGTTCTCCTCTTGTAGTTATTTAAAACTATTCTAAATTTATGTTATCAGCATCAGTTGGAGAAACATGCACGTATGTTTGCTTAGTCATTCAGTCATGTCCGGCTCTTTGCAACCCCATGGGCTGTAGCCTGCCAGGCTTCTCTGTCCATAGGGGTTCTCCAGGCAAGAACAGTGGAGTGGATTGCCATGCCCTCCTCCAGGGGATATTCCCAACCCAGAGATTGAACCCTGGTCTCCCACATTGCAGGCCGATTCTTTACCATCTGAGCCACCAGGAAAGCCCAGGAAAAGACATCTATTAGGCTAAAAAAATGCATATGTTGAAAAATGTAATTATGTATTAAGGCATTTTAAAGTTTGTTCTGTGGAATTTGGAAAGTTTTACAAGAATAACAATTGAGCGTGTATAAGCATCATATTCCTTCTCATAAACTTCACACTACATATGTTCTTTTATGGCTTCTTAAGGTACTTGAAAGAGAATCAGGCACTCTCCAATTTTCCACATATCTATTTCCCTAAAACTCGTTTAAATGTTCGGCTTTTCCTTCCACTGTTTCATTTAAATTGTTCTTGCCAAAGTCACCAATGAGCTTACTCTTGCTAAGTCTAATGTTTAACTGTAAGATTTCTTTTTATTTAAATAATTTTTAGCATTTGACATAGTAAATCACTTCCTCTTCTTTAGAGCAGATGCTTCCCTTGGTTTCTGCTGCTGCTTCTGCTAAGTCGCTTCAGTTGTGTCTGACTCTGTGCGACCCCATAGACGGCAGCCCACCAGGCTCCCCCGTCCCTGAGATTATCTAGGCAAGAGTACTGAAGTGGGGTGCCATTGCCTTCTCCAACGCATGAAGGTGAAAAGTGAAAGTGAAGTCGCTCAGTCGTGTCCGACTCTTAGTGACCCCATGGACTGCAGCCCACCAGGCTCCTCCGTCCATGGGATTTTCCAGGCAAGAGTACTGGAGTGGGGTGCCATTGCCTTCTCCAATTAAAATGTTTAGGAGGTATGAAATTTATGGTGAGTTATTCATGATATTTCTTTGCTGTCCTAGAAATGTTCATAGGGCTTCTGGTAGGCAACATATATTGGTAACCTGAAAATCTCAGATTTTAATTGGCACGTTAGACCATTGACATTAAAATGATTATGGATATACTTGGATTGGGATCTACTCTATCCCTTACAATTTTCTATTTGTCTTGTTCTTTGTTTCTATTTTGTCATCCATTCATTTTCTGCTTTTGGTGATTTTAGTTGGGCATTTTTTATGATTTGCATTTAGTTGAGTATAATATATGATTGAGCATTTTATATGATTCCCTTTTCTCTCAGCATATCAGTTATACATTTTAAAAAACATTTTATAGTTTGTGGCTTTGGTTTTGCAATATTCATTTTGAAATAATCCAAGTCTACTTTCAAATAACACTGTACAATTTCACAGGTAGTGTCAATAATTTATAATAAGAAAATAATATAATTCCTTCCTCCCATTCCTGTATCATTGCTGTCATTTATATCACTTATATATAAGAATCCATAAGTTGATACATGCATGTATGTATGTATGATACATGTACGTATGTATACATGTATGTATCTACACATATGCATGTATCAACTTATACATATGCATGTATAAGGAATGGGAGGAAGAAATTATAATTATTTTCTTATTATAAATTATTGACACTACCTGTGAAATTGTATAGTGTTATTTGAAAGTAGACTTGGATTATTTCAAAATGAATACATATTGGAGAAGGCAATGGCACCCCACTCCAGTACTCTTGCCTGGAAAATCCCATGGATGGAGGAGCCTGGTAGGCTGCAGTCCATGGGGTCACTAAGAGTCAGACACGACTGAGCTACTTGACTTTCACTTTTCACTTTCATGCATTGGAGAAGGAAATGGCAGCCCACTCCAGTGTTCTTACCTGGAGAATCCCAGGGATGGGGGAGCCTGGTGGGCTGCCGTCTATGGGGTCGCACAGAGTCAGACACGACTGAAGTGACTTAGCAGCATATATACATAAGTTTAATAATTGAAACATTGTTGCATTATTATTTTCAAAACTGTTATATGTTAATCTAATTAAGGATGAGAAAAGTAAACGTTTTTATTTTACCTTTACTATACCTTTTCTTATTCTCTTCCTTTATGTAGACCTGAGTTCCTGACCATATAATATTTCTCTCTTGACAAATTCTTTTAATATTTTTTGCAAGAATGATTACTGGCAATGGATTTTATCAATTTTTATTTGTTTCAGTTCAGCTCAGTTCAGTTACTCAGTCATGTCCGACTCTTTGCAACCCCATGAATCGCAGCACGCCAGGCCTCCCTGTACATCACCAACTTCTGGAGTTTACCTAAACTCAGGTCCATCGAGTCAGTGATGACATCCAGCCATCACATCCTCTGTCATCCGCTTCGCCTCCTGCCCCCAATTCCTCCCAGCATCAGGGTCTTTTCCAATGAGTCAACTCTTCACATGGGTGGCCAAAGTATTGGCGGTTCAGCTTCAGCATCAGTC
Organism: Aepyceros melampus; assembly: GCA_006408695.1. Lineage (NCBI taxonomy): Eukaryota > Metazoa > Chordata > Mammalia > Artiodactyla > Bovidae > Aepyceros > Aepyceros melampus. The sequence goes on along the minus strand of SJXQ01004603.1, from coordinate 7,640 downwards.
CTTCCAATGAACACCTAGGAGTGATGTCCTTTAAGATGGACTGGTTGGATCTCCTTGCAGTCTAAGGGACTCTGAAGAGTCTTCTCCAACACCACAATTCAAAAGCATCAATTCTTTGGCGCTCAGCTTTCTTCACAGTTCAACTCTCACATCCATACATGACTACTGGAAAAACCATAGCCTTGACTAGATAGACTTTTGTTGGCAAAGTAATGTCTCTGCTATTTAATATGCTATCTAGGTTGGCCGTAACTTTCCTTCCAAGGAGTAAGTGTCTTTTAATTTCATTGCTGCAATCATCATCTGCATTGATTTTGGATAGAAAGTCTATTTCTCCTTCACTATATTTTAAAATATATTTTTATTTGGGAGAAAATTGCTTTACAATAGTGTGTTGGTTTCTGCCATGCAACAATGCAAATCAGCCATAATTATACATATGAATATATCACCTTTTTCTTGAGCCTATTTTCCCTCCCCACCTGCTACCCTTCTATGTCATTATAGATCACTCACTTAGATGACCTGTGTTATATAGCAAATTCTCACCAGCTAACTATTTTACAATCTGCATTGATTTTGGATAGAAAGTCTATTTCTCCTTCACTATATTTTAAAATATATTTTTATTTGGGAGAAAATTGCTTTACAATAGTGTGTTGGTTTCTGCCATGCAACAATGCAAATCAGCCATAATTATACATATGAATATATCACCTTTTTCTTGAGCCTATTTTCCCTCCCCACCTGCTACCCTTCTATGTCATTATAGATCACTCACTTAGATGACCTGTGTTATATAGCAAATTCTCACCAGCTAACTATTTTACACATGGTATTGTGTATCTGTTGATGCTACTTTTCCCATTTGTCTTACTCTCTTTTTCCCCCACTGTATCCATGGTCCATTCTCTATATCTGAATCTCCGTTCCTTCCCTGAAAATATGTTCATCAATACCAGCAATTTTCTAGATTCTGTATGCATATATATATATATGTAGTTATATATATGAATGTATATATATATTTTTGTGTGTGTATATATATATATGTGTGTGTGCTTGTTAATATATGATATTTGTTTTTCTTTTTCTGACTTCCTTCACTCTATATAACAGGCTCTAGGTTCATCCACCTCACTAGAACTGACTAAAATGCATCTCTTTTTGTTGTTGAGTAATATTCCATTTTGTATCTGTGTGTGTGTATGTGTGTGTGTACCTCACAACTTCTTTATCCATTCATCTGTCTATGGACATCTAGATTGTTCCATGTTGTGCCTTTTGTAAATAGTGCTGCTATGAACATTGGAGAATCCCATGGACAGAGGAATCTGGCCAGCTATAGTCCATAGATCACAAAGTCAGACACAATTGAAGTGACTTAGCACATGAACATTGTGGTATATGTCTCTTTTTCAGTTATGGTTTTCTCAGAGTATATACTCAGTAGTGGAATTGCTGATCATAGGGTAGTTTTATTTCTAATTTTTTAAGAACTTGCCTTTCTTTTGTAATATATTTTTTTAGCCTACAGAAGTTTAGGTTGGTGTTTTGTTGTGCTTTACTTTGTGGCAAAGCATTGATATCTTTATCGTATAAAGACATTTACAGCGCATTTGGAAAAAAATCACATACCTCAATAGAATGAAAAAGGTAGAAGAAAAATAGAGTTAATTTGTGGGAAAAGAAATAAGAATTTTTAAAATATAGTTAAATTAAGCACTCTAGGAATCAAAAAAATACTAATTGAAACAATTCTCATCTGTTAATTTGACAAAAGTTTAGTAGAATAATTATTAGTGCTAGTGAGAGTATTAAAAAAGTTCTGTACCATTTGTGGCTTTTGGTTTTGCATAGTCTGTTAGATTAGAAATTTGCCAATTTACAGAGGCTCAAAAATCCATAACTTGTGTTCTAGGAATTATTTCTAAGGAATAATAATAAATTCAAATTTTTGTAAGGAATATTCAGAGAAGCATAAAAAATGAAAATAAAAACAACTAGATGTCTTGCAATATGAGATCAATTAAGCCAGTTGCATCTAGAAAAGAGAATATTAGATAACTCTTACTGCTGGTGGTATTTAGTCATGTCAGACTTTTTATGACCCCATGCACTGCAGTTCACCAGGCTCCTCTGTCCATGGGATGTCCCAAGCAAGAATACTGGAGTGGGTTGTCATTTACTACTTCAGGGGATCTTTCCAACCCAGGGGTCGAACCTGCGCTTTTGTGTCTTCTACATTGACAGGCAGATTTTTTACAACTGAACCACTTGGGAAGGCCAGACAACTCTTAGAGGTTGTGTTTTGGTGACTATTTACTTATTGAGAAAACTTTCCAGAATTCCAGTGGGAGAACAGAGGGAAAAAAAGTAGTATTTTTGAGACAACAGTAACATTGGGAAGGCTCTCATTAATACAATAGGAAGTTTATGAGCTATTTGAATATTTACCTATATATTTTGTAGGCCCCTTTAATATTAAGTAATTATTATTATTTATCCACACCTCACCCTCTTTTTGTTTACTGTTTTCTGAGAAAGTTAAAGTGCAAGTCACTCAGTAATGTCTGACTCTTTGCGACCCCATGGGCTATACCATCCATGGAATTCTCCATGCCAAAAATCTGGAGTGGGTAGCTTTTCCCTTCTCCAGGAGATTTTCCCAACCAGGGATTGAAACCAGGTCTCTTGCATTTCAGGCAGATTTTTTTTTTTTTCTTTACCAGCTGAGCCACAAGGGAAGCCCAAGGATACTGGAGTGGGTAGCCTATCCCTACTCGAGGGGATCTTCCCGACCCAGGAATCAATCTGGGGTCTCCTGCATTGTAGCAGATTTTTTACCGAGCTATCAGGGAAGCTTGCAGTTCTTATCTTTGTCCCTCCTTTTTTCTGTGATATTTTTTAATTTATCTTTGATTTTCTGTAGTTTGAAGATGACATGTTTATATGTAGGGGTGTTTCTTTTGTTTTCTGTTTTTGTTTTGTTTGTTTGGCATTTTCCTGTTTGGTGTTCTCGGAAATTTCTACATGTGTGGCTTGATGTTTGATATTGATTTGGACAAATTCTCAGTCATTATTGTTGCAAATATTTCTTCTGTTCCTGTTTTTGTCTTTATTTTCCTTCTGGTATGCACATGTGGACTTTGTTGCTGCTTTTGGAGTTGTCCTGCAATCTTTGGATATTTTATTTGTTACTTTTCCACTTTTGTTCTTCTTCTTTTTTTTTTTTTTTTAAGAATTATATATACTTTAGCTTGGAGATTATTTCCTCAACCATGTCCAATCCACTAATAAGTCCATCAAAGTGATTCTTCATTTCTGTAAGTTTTTTTTTTTTAATGTCAAACATTTATTTTTTATCCTGTCTTAGGATTTCAATCTGTTTACATTGCTCATGTGTTCTTGCATGACATTTACTTTATAAAACCCTTACTATACTAATCATTGTTACTTAAATTCCTAGTTTGATAATTACAATAGCTCTACATTGAGTATTTTTTAAATTATACTTCTGCTTTTTGTAATTGTTTTCTTGATGTCCAAACATTTGTAGGTAAAATGAATTGCTGTAAACAAGGTTTTAGTACTGTGATGGTGAGGTATGGAGGGAAGGAAAGTGTTCTATAGTCCTATGATTAAATCTCATGTCTCAATCTTTTAATGAGTCTATTCCTCGGGACTGTGAACTTCACAAGTGTGTCTAAGTTTGTTTGTTTGTTTGTTTTTTGTTTACCCTACTTTGATGAGAACAAATATCAATATATGTATCTTTATGAATTTTATAGTTTAAGGTTCATGACTCTTAATAATGTTTATAAATTGGATCTCAGTCATTAAATAATGTCAGTTGGTGCACCTGGTATCTTAGTCTGGCTCTAACACATATGATTTTAATTTGTCATTCTTCTTATTATTTTTTTTTAAACACCTGTCCTTGTCCAAATCTTCCTTTTCAACTATTTTGTTGCTTTGCCTTGTCAGGATTTATTCAAAATGCATGCATCTCAGGTTTCTTAACTCTGAAAATTTTGTCTCATTTAGCCTAACGACTTCTATATTTGATTTCAGTTCAGTTCATTTCAGTCGCTCAGTCAGGTCTGACTCTTTGTGACCCCATGAATCGCAGCACGCCAGGCCTCCCTGTCCATCACCAACTCCCGGAGTTCACTCAGACTCACGTCCATCCAGTCAATGATGCCATCCAGCCATCTCATCCTCTGTCATCTCCTTCTCCTCCTGCCCCCAATCCCTCCCAGCATCAGTCTTTTCCAATGAGTCAACTCTTACCATAAGGTGGCCAAAGTACTGGAGCTTCAGTTTTAGCATCGTTCCTTCCAAAGAAATCCCAGGGCTGATCTCCTTCAGAATGGACTGGTTGGATCTCCTTGCAGTCCAAGGGACTCTCAGTAGTCTTCTCCAACACCACACTTCAAAAGCATCAATTCTTTGGTGCTCTGCCTTCTTCACAGTCCAACTCTCACATCCATACATGACCACAGGAAAAACCATAGCCTTGACTAGATGGACCTTAGTCGGCAGAGTAATGTCTCTGCTTTTGAACATACTATCTAGGTTGGTCATAATTTTTCTTCCAAGGAGTAAGCGTCTTTTAATTTCATGGCTGCAATCACCATCTGCAGTGATTTTGGAGCCCAACAAAATAAAGTCTGACACTGTTTCCAAGGTTTCACCATCTATTTCCCATGAAGTGATGGGACCAGATGCCATGATCTTCGTTTTCTGAACGTTGTGCTTTAAGCCAACTTTTTCACTCTCCTCTTTCACTTTCATCAAGAGGCTTTTTAGTTCCTCTTCACTTTCTGCCATAAGGGTAGTGTCATCTGCATATCTGAGGTTATTGAGATTTCTCCAGGCACTCTTGATTCCAGCTTGTGTTTTTTCCAATCCAGTGTTTTTCATGATGTACTCTACATANTGTCTTTTAATTTCATGGCTGCAATCACCATCTGCAGTGATTTTGGAGCCCAACAAAATAAAGTCTGACACTGTTTCCAAGGTTTCACCATCTATTTCCCATGAAGTGATGGGACCAGATGCCATGATCTTCGTTTTCTGAACGTTGTGCTTTAAGCCAACTTTTTCACTCTCCTCTTTCACTTTCATCAAGAGGCTTTTTAGTTCCTCTTCACTTTCTGCCATAAGGGTAGTGTCATCTGCATATCTGAGGTTATTGAGATTTCTCCAGGCACTCTTGATTCCAGCCTGTGTTTTTTCCAATCCAGTGTTTTTCATGATGTACTCTACATATAAGTTAAATAAGCAGGGTGACAATATACAGCCTTGACGTCCTCCTTTTCCTATTTGGAACCAGTCTGTTGTTCCATGTCCAGTTCTAACTGTTGCTTCCTGACCTGCATGCAGATTTCTCAAGAGGCAGGTCGGGTGGTCTGATATTCCCATCTCTTTCAGAATTTTCCAGTTTATTGTGATCCACACAGTCAAAGGCTTTGCCATAGTCAATAAAGCAGAAATATTTTATTCGTGTTTTTCTAAATTATTTTAGTTCATATTTATGATGTCCTTTCACTTTTACCATTTTCCCCTTATTTTTGCATTCTAAACATACTGCTATTCAATCTTTCTTTCTACCTCCTGATATAGAAATTCTTCTGTGTTTTCTATTTTATTGATGGGTTCCATCACTTCTATGCCCTACAGATTAATTTCAGTTTGATCATATTAAAAAATAAGATAGCAGCTCTTCTTTCTACAGACTTAGTGTTTTCTACACCACAATGCTTGTTTTTCTCATATGGAGAGAACTATTCTATTGGACATTTAACTTTTATTTTGCCTTTTTGACTATGCTTGTCTGTAAGTTATTGTCTTCTCTTTTCTTTTTACCTTGGGGAGTTTACAGTCATTTGCTACTATGACAGTTTCATCTTGAATATGTTATTTTTTGTTTGTTTGTTTTTTACTTTGAAGATCTGAGATTGGTATAAGTATGTTAAACCTAAACTTAAATGATAACTCAGCTACTAATAAATGGAATAAGAGTGTAGTCAGATGAATTTACCAATGTATGATTTGTATATCCTATGACTGAGAAATTGACCTTCCTAAATGGATATCTGATCCCGTTAGTCTCAATATTAATGCCACAGAGGTATGTGCTAGGGTGCTAGTTACCTAAGATGTGAACATAAGGACAATCTAAAAGTATATTAAAAGTTCTTCTGAATCCTATGGAAATCTTACTCCTATCAATTGGTAATATCAATAGCCATAGGTCAGATTAGTTTTACCAAATAATTATCAATATTTCTATTACTATCTTCTACTGCATTTGACCATCTATGTGAAGTACACTGTGATTTTTTCATATGTGTGTTGGAACATTTATGTCACACACATCAATTATAATCATTTTAACAACTCAGGGAAAAATTCTAGGAAAGAGATATCTTAGGTAGATCTTTTATTTGGACAAAGACCTGGCACTATGAAATTTTCCCTTAGCTATTTATGTTTAGCATTATAATATTTTTACTTTAGTTATTTGTATAACCATTTTTTTTCTTAATACATTATTAGGTTTTTTGAGAGAATGTTCATACTTAATACAGTATTTTGAAGATGATATGTGATGATATTAAAGTTAAAATTTTGGTATAAATGTTTAGAGAGCATTCCTTTTTAATAATTGACCCGTTTTTAAGAAAGCTTTTTCTCATTCATGACTGCTTACTATATTCTTAGAAAGTATTTTAACATTCTATTTTATATTAAAATAAATAAACATTTTAAAACTTATACCTTTAAAAATTTAATTTATACTTTTTCCCTAATTATAGATTTAACCAATTGAGCCAAACAGCAGCCTGTGGGGCATTTACTGGCGCTTTGCTACCTAATGAAGGTCTTTCCCCTTTTGTAGGAGGTGTGAATGATTTAATAGAAAATTACCTCTTAATTTGCATAGAAGTTACATTATGCATGGTATAATCAGATTCCTAAAATTAATGAGTGCCTGCATTCTCAGAACTCCAAGGCAAAAGGAGTTCTAAGAAGTATCCTAAAATTTTGTCCTTTTTTTCTAACTTCTTAGTGGACTACTGGCCAAAAAAACTGCTCTTCTCAAAGGTAATATCCTACAAATTGACATCACTCATAGTCTGGTCCATTATGAATTTGCACCATCGGAGCTCATGAAAAGCTTTGCAACCTTCCATTAACCTTCTCTCTCTCTCTCTCTCTCTCTCTCTCTCTCTCTCTCTCTTTTTTTTTTTTTTTTGAATAATGGATTTCAGTTCTTGTAGCAGTTCAGTCATTAAGTTGTGTCTGACTCTTTGCGGCCTCACTGGCTGCAGCAAGCCATGCTCCTCTGTCCTCCACTATCTCCCAGAGTTTGTACAAATTCATGTCCATTAAGTTGGTAATGCTATCTAACCATCTGATTCTTTGCTGCCCCCTCCTCCTTTTGCCATCAGTCTCTCTCAGTATCAAGTTCATTTCCCAGTGAGTCGGCTCTTCACATCAGTTCAGTTCAGTCACTCAGTCGTGTCCGACTCTGTGACCCCATGAATCACAGTACGCCAGGCCTCCGTGTCCATCACCAACTCCTGGAGTTCACTCAGACTCATGTCCATTGAGTCTGTGATGCTATCCAG